>DWLO01000028.1:0-34239 GCA_018245335.1 Dalla quadristriga
CTGAAATGGCAACGGGCGGGCCAAATTGTTGTCTATCTGTACCTTAGATGCGATTTTGACTGAAATGGCAACGGGCGAGCCAAATTGTTGTCTATCTGTACTTTTGATGCGTATTTGACTGATATTTAAGGGCTACGGGACTATGGTAAAACATTTTATGGAGACCATTTTAACTTTCGGAAATATTTTGACGTATACTCACAGTTTTTGGAAAATATGTACAGTCAGTAAGAAAATTGTCAAGGTACACAAAAAAAAAATTCTGGTTTGTACGCGTCTCGACAACATACGGATACTAATTTTCCGTTAGGCAGTATTTGCGGAGTGTGGACGGATGAACATTCGAATGTAATGTACAGCTGTACAAGAATTCTTATTCAAAGTAAAGATAATAAAACAGATGTAAAAAAAATTGCACAAAAAATCTTGTAAAAAACTAATTAGCTATAATTAAATTGAAGAACGAAAAATTCATTGAACCTCGATGAATTTTATGAACAACATTTTAAAATTTCATTTCTTGGAGCGGCGTTTTTTGTCTCATAAGGATGTACGAAACGTGTGTTGTAGACGCACGGAAAATAAAAAGTACCTGTAAGTAGATATAACTTATACAGTCATGTTTGGTATCTGTCTCGCTCGCACGTTCTAACACATCGCATATTCATTTTAGTTTTATTTATATCTACATAATATAATTACTTCAGGTTTTAATAGAGGAAAATGCGAGCAACATTACGAATTCTTTTTGCAATGTTTGGAATTATTTCTATTGACCAGGTATCTATGTTCAATCCCCGCCCTACCCTGTCGAATAATAAACTCCCAACGGATACTACTTCGCCTTTTTCCCTCCCTACCTTGCACAAGCTAAGAGCGTTTTCACATCACACGTCACGATTATCGTCCATCGTGTCGTAAGGTGAATACAGTCAGGCCCCTGTTAATTTACGTCATTTGACCGGTTAAACGTTACGTTACGTTAATAGCCCTGTACCCTCTGAAACCAGGGATTTCCCGCTGTCTTCTTCATGTCGTCAGTCCACCTGGTCAGGGGGCGACCGGTGCTGCTTTGTCCGTGTCGTGGACTCCATTCGAGGACCTTTCTTCTCCACCGTTTATGAGTCCTGCGAACGACGAACTAAGGCTGACAGAGTAAAATAATTGTAAGGTAGAGAATATTAAAATATTTAATCATAAATTAAAGGTAATTTAAAAATGTATTCTGATGACTATTCTCATGGCCTCAGCCAAAGCAATTGGGAAAATTGTTTCTGGTAAAATTGTTCCATTATAATTAGGTGTAATTAATTAATAGCTTTATTCTTAGCAACTGTGTGACTAAGGAGGGATAACGAGTGATAATTCCTTTTGCCTTCCGATAAGTCCTTACTAATATTATAAATGTTAAAGATTTTTGCTTAGTTGGTTTTTCCATTTTTCACGCTGCATTAGGCTACGGATCGACGTGATTTTTTGCATAAAAATAGTTTATCGACCGGACAGAGGTTTTTACATTATTATAACATAAGAATCCTAGTGCTGTTGGATGGACATTCAAATACTCCAATAACATAACCCTCTCAATGCAGTCGAGTAAAAATAAATTTCAAATTCTATCTATTGGTGATGAGAGTTAGTATGGACCTAAAGTTTTTATGTGGGCGGAATAGCAAAGTGAAGTACCTTAAAATCTAGTCACTTATAAGATGAAGTTTCGAGTACGCACCGTATGTACAACAAACAAATGCCAAGACTCAAGCTCGAGCGATTTAAACCGGTCGTTTGTTTCTTGCTTTTTTCCAATTTTGCGTTAGTCCCATGAGAAACGAGTTGGAATTTAAAAATAGAACATGCAATATCATCTTTCGGTGGTTGACCTTAGGTTTTGGTTACTACAACTATTCCTATAACAAGTTAAATGTTGTAATGTGTATAATTTTTACTTATTTACAGCAATAATATAACAAGTAAACACAATATTTTTTCTATTTTTAAATCCAACCAACGATTTTCAATATTTTTCGGTCTTCTCAAGGCGAACATGATTTGGAAATCAATTAACACTTTGGCTGCATGTCTTGCTGGACTTTGAACTGAGGCTAATGTTTGCGACAACAGCGACAGGAGGGGCGACACGGGGCGATCATATAGTTAAAACAAAAGAAGAGAGATCCAATTATGTATGGCCAGCATGCTCCAGGCTTCCTACAGTCGCGAAGAGAGACTTCTAAGCTAACATTGAATGAATGAATGACTATTTGTACCATAATGTAACAATGTTAAATGTCGTCATTTGAGGAACTGATCTTGGGGGTGATATCATTTGAGATGTGTTTATTAATAAGCGACGAGCTTAAGTAGCTGCCCTTGGCTTAATAGGGTATCAGCCGATATCGGACTTGGGGACGAGCTTGAGAACGGACTATTAATACGGGCCTAGATAACGTTGTTGAGTGACGACGGTAGAGCTACACAAATATACGGTACGCTACGGCAAAACGTGAACAAAAATGAGCGATTATGTTTCCTTTGCTTCCAAATGCTGCGTGTAACGTCCCCGTTGCATTCTGTCGGCAGGTGAACGTAGAGGAGGGCGTGGAGATAAGCGTGAAGCTGGAAGGATTCGGGTGGTCGACGGCGCTGGCGGTGTCGGCGGGCGCGGGCGCGGGCGCGGGCGGCGCGGCGGGCTCGTTCGGCGCGCGCCTCAAGCTGCGCGACCAGCGCGGCCGCCGCCTCTACCTCAACGCGAGGGTCACTATCAAGAAGACTGATGGAGTCAAGGTGACCTATCTATCGTCTGGCCGTGCAACACTCAGACCAATAATTAAATATGATTGATCATTTAAATTATCGTTTACAAGATTATTTTTATTTTAGTTGCAAATGTCCAACTAGTGGTATACTATATTAATAATTAATCTTAATTGTGAAATTGATGTCAACAAATCGCACATAAGAATCAATTTAATTCGACCACAACTGCGTTGCATAAGGATTTTTAATCGTAAGAAAAACACAGCCTTGTCTTTGCTGTTTATGGTCGGTCGCTTGGCTGTTAGCTGACGCTAGGCTGCGTGTGTGCAGGTGTCGATTTCGGCGGCGTACTGGGTGGTGAACCGCACGGGGCTGCCGCTGGTGGGCCGCGCGGGGGGCGGTGGGGGGGGGGCGGGGCAGGGGCCGCGGCCGGCCGCCGTCTTGGCTCCTACTCACGACAGAGGGCGCCGGCAGTTTGGGCGCGCCCCCATTGCAAGGAGCGTGCGCGTTCGTTTGCGGCTTCCTCTGATTCGTCGACATGGTCAGTTTAAGTTTGGCCTTGTCGTTTCCCTCAGTGAATCTGATCGTGCTCGTGTGGAAGTCTGTGACGGCGTTCGCGTCGTTCTTTGTGATGTTACTTATGAAATGCGCCGTCGCTGCGGGGGTGGCGCGCGGCGGCGGCAACGGCGCATCGGACAAATCGACTAGTTTCCTCGTGGAAATTATTGGGTAACGGACTGGGAGGTTGGGACGTTCCGGTAACCGGGGTGGGAGGCTTGGTGACAGTGTTTTCTGCAAAATAAAATTTGATAATGTGCCACGGTGCCCCTAGGAGCGTACATGCGAGCGCATTCATGTACAAAAAAAAACTATTTCGTATTAAAATGCTACGTACAGTACAGGTGTCTCAAAGCTCGATGTACAAATAAAGCGTTTACACAAAACGTTTCGTCAACTCATAACGCGATGGGATGCCTTTTCATTTAAAATGTTACCCACATAATATTAAATCGGTTTAGTAATAACTAAATGTATCACAATTTCAAAGGCATTCTAACCGCAGCTATCATAACTTTTGACACATAAGCATTTTTTCTCAGAAGTTAAGCATTAATATGACATAACGCATGTTTTTTTTTCGTAGTGCAAATAATAATTCTCTATTAAAGTTTCTACGTCCAAAATCTAATAATTACAGGTTGAAATTATTTACATTTACAGCCTCGACATTCCCGCTACACTACATAAATATTCAAGTGTCGAAAGTTACGATACTCTAAAAGCAAGACGAGAGGAAACGGGCAGCTAACGAACTTACTACATGATAAACGATAGGTTGAAGAAATATATTGATGGGTTGTGACTTACAGCCTTGTCGGGCAGACTTATTTCGGAGTTGTGCGTGGCGTTCGGGAAGCTGTCGCGCCGTTGGGTTCTGCTGGCGAAGAGGAACTCCATTTCTGTGAGGAGGTCGAGGGGCAGCGCGGGCGGAGGCTCCCGGGGCGGCCCGTCGTGGGCGGGCGACGATTCGGACGACGAATCCGAAGACACCGGCGTCGCGGACCCACAGGAGAATCTGTCGTACAATCTGAGTGTACAATGTTTGATTTTTTCCAACGATCGCTACAGTTCGAGACCATCGTGAGTTAATGGACCGTGTGAATTCTAACTAAATTATATAACTAGTCTGGCCGAAAGGTTCTATGTTTCGAACCTTTTTTTTATGTACAGTAGGTGCTTAAGCTTGTCGTATTTGCTACTAAACCGAAAAAAAGGAAATCTGTTGACAAACAGAGGAGGATAAAATACTGAACTGTTTTGTCTTTGCCTATTTATATTTAGATCTATGTAGAATTTTTACCTGACAAAACATAAAGTCTTAGGTGAAAACAGTCAGTTACAGTTTGGTTCTTCATTAGACAGCTGTTCCCAAAATGGAGGTATATGAGCCGCCTTCATTTTGCCGCTAATCAATCCGCACTGGACAGTAGAGCTTCATAGGCCACAGTGGCTGGTCATAGGGCTGCGTTGATATTATAGTAAAGAAGCTTAGAAGCTATTCTGGTTAGGTAGCAGATAGGTATGCGTTGGGCGGTCGAAGAACTTCCGAGACTCAGATTTGCCATTAACCTTTCTACCGCAGTGGGGCAACGTGGGGTCGTACGCTCCAAGCGTTCACATTTGTGAAGAGGGATCCGTGCCCAGAATTGGGTCACTAATACAGTTAGTATCGCATTGTACGCTATAGCATATTGTCAGCTTGGTGTGAACGCAAAATACTGACTAGAAAATACTACACGTCACCCTACAACTCAACAGTTAAGTTAACTTATTACTTATACAGAGTGTTTGATAAGTTGGTCTAAAACGATACCTAATCTAATAAATTCTCCATTGCCTTGAAAAGATCCATACATATTTTTATTGAGATTTTTCAGAGTTAAGCCGAATTTTTCTTGTGATTATGTGATGAATAAAATATGCCAAAGGCTGTATAAATACACGAAAATTACCTGCTGTCATCTGTTGTGTTTATCGAGGATGGTCTTGATCCAGTCTTGGGCATTTTGTTTTTTAATCCCTTCACGGCGGATTTCATATTTTTACCCCCTTGCCGGACCTTTATAGGAAAAAACAAAGGGTTTAATAAATACTTAATATATAAGAACAGTTGTACATACACATACAATCACTGATGAATTAAAGAACAATTGAATACCCACTTTGAAATTTAGAAGAATATACTTTTATAAAAATATTTACACTTTGTTGTATGACTTGTTTTGACAATTTCAATAGTATGAAATGTGCAGCATTATTGTTCTCAATTTTTCTTATTTACTTGGTAAGATATAATAAAGATCGACAATTAGAGGGCACTGCCAGATCCACAATAAAAATGAGATGAATATTTAATCACATCGATATCAATAATTATCAAGTTATCTACGTCTACCATAATTATGCAATAGACAACGTTAGGTTAGGTTCCTTAAACTATGGTATTTCATTGTTCCTTAACGTATCAAGCAACACAACCACAAGACCATCACACAGACGAGACGGGATTCCGGTTACCAATACCACAATGACGTCTTCCAGAACGTCCGTGCATATAACGTGTGTGTGCGTTTGGACAAGCCAATCAGTGGATTATCACGAACAAAGCTGTCGTGTAAGGGTAAAGTCAGAAAGAGCAAAAAGTGCGCGCGCATATTTTGCCATAATTGAAAATCAACCTCATCCAGTTCCAAGAGATATCCCGCGCCACCGGCGCTAGTCGAAGCAAATTCTCTTGCATAATGTTTGCAACTCTGTTGGATTTGGACACGGCTGATTAACAATAATTATAGCAAACAAAATGCGCGAGCGCTCTTTACTCTGTCTGAATTTACGGTAAAGTGCTTATTTGTGAAATGTGTCTTAGGCCATTCACATAAAATATTATTTATACCCATGACTATAACCACGCCTGAAGACGCCACGCTTGAACCTACTATATAGTGAACCGCTAAAAACATGGTCAGTTGCGATTATGGTGTACCAGCTGTTACCCGCGACTACGTCTGCGTTATATTAATGATGTTTCCATTACCTCGGATTCTGTATATTTATTAAGGATCAAAGGTATCCATGACCATCACCGTAACTCAAACTATCACTGTACCAAAACTCTATGAAACTCGGTTGTACGGTTTAGCCGTGAAGGCGTATCAAACAAACTAATTTGCACATTAATAATATTAGTAAGATTCGATGTAAGAAAAATGATTACGCTCCTACAAACTTTCTAGATAAACGGATGTGACATTAGAATTTCTGGCCTTGGCCAACAGAATGATTGTATGAAATTGAATGGTCATCAACATGTTTCAACATTTGACTAAACGTTCATCCCAATTCTATATAGTATCTAATACTATATATTGCAACTGTTGCACAATTAGTTTTACTTCACATTAGTTAGTATACTTACTATATTTAAAGTTATGAATAACCCGAATTGCGCGTTATTTATCAATGTATTTCTTTTCTCTTATGACGTTTTTAAGATGAAATAAAAAGTTAGAAATTGTCTATTGAATTTAAAACCGATTCAAATATTTAAAAGAACCAACAACCTCCCGTGGACACTTAATCAATTTGAATCAGAAAGCAGTATCAATATAAGCCAGTCCAATTAGTATTACTTAATTAATAAAAAGACTAAGTAAGTATGGTTGTTAGTAGGGTTTTGTTGTAAGTTATAAATTAGTAGGTGTAACCCGCACTTCAGGTGATTTTCTTTTCATTTAAGTTTGAAAGAATAGTAACCGGATTAGTTTTATACTTAACGTCTTATTGCTTACACTGAAATAAATAAAATGAAATTACTTGAAATTACATGTCATGACGTGACGCGGCGTGACGTGGCGTGACGGGATGTGACATAACGTCCGGTCAACGTGAAGTAAAGTGATGTGAAGTAAAGTAAAGTGAAATTAAATTTAATAAACAATTAAGTAAAAAAAAAAATAGCCAGTAGACCACAATATTTAACCGACATTTTGTACCATATAGATATCATGTTAGAATACACTTAGTTCTTGTTGTTTTTACTAGTGTACGTTATATAGTGTAAAATCCAATATATATTTAAATCCATGTACATCACATACTTATATTAATTTCAATTTTAGTACCAAAAATCGTGCCTAGCCCTCTTAACAAAGCCCACAAAAACCGAGCACGAACGTTGTAACCATCAATACTTGATCAACTCCTCAGTTGTGTTCTTATGAAGCAATAAAAACAACAAATTAATATTCAAACTTAGTTTTCCGGAGTATTAAATTAAAATTACATTATTAAAATACTTATATTTCTCACATACTTAGCAGAATTCTGACGATACTTAATAACTGTCTTCGTGAACTTGCAAACTTGTCGAACCGTTACAATACGCAGTTGCATGCAATAAATACCGTTCAGTCGTCGCTCTAGGTACTACTGAAACCTTGTGCAAGTACGTTTTCACAACAATTTAGATGTCCCGTTGGTATCCGCTACTTTGTGGATTGTTCATACTTTGCGTACCTACTTACCTGCATACATGCATGCATGTAATACGTACTACTCACTATGAAATTCGTGAAAAGAACCAAACAACGAATCCGGTGTTAATATTATAGACATAAATATACTAAAAATAAACAGTTCACATAAGAGCGACATAAATATACTTCAACATATAATTTTGTTTAATGAGCATAACACATAATTATGAATTATAAGCATAACTTGATATAACTTACTAAACTACAAAGCTACCAAGTAATTTAGAAATATATGGATGATGACTGTTCATGCAGGGGAATAAAAAATATAATCCATAAATTGAATTTTATTAAAATGTATAATGATACAAATTTAAATGGAGCCAAATAAGAATACTTGAAATATATGCATTGAGTTTTATGGCAATGCAGGAATATTTAATGAACAAAAATTGCATTAAATGCCATCAATTTCAAAGATAATAACACGCCACAATATATTCATGGTCAACCTCTACCTCATACCGTATATTAACTGATATTCGTGAAATAAGCAAAACTTTGACATGTCATATAAATAAATAATATATACATAATAAAAACATATTATTTGGGTACGCGGCTATACTCACGTTGATTTATTGGAATCGTCAGACTCAGTGACGCCACTCGGTGGTTCCTGAGGAAAGCCCACGTATAGGGCCGAAACTAGTCTGGCGATCCAGATATATCAACGTGAGTATAGCCGCGTACCCACCTAAAATGACTACGTACACTCACGAATCCTTTAGAAGTAAAAAACATATTACCTCCAATTATAGTATAACTAATTATATAATTAGTAGCCATAATAATAACTAGCAAACCCTTAAAGAGTGATTCTACGAACAAAGTATGTTCCACCGAGTGGTGAATAGCAACCGAACCGAACACATCCAAAGTGTAGTCTATACAGAGCGAGCTCTGTATCACTCACCGTCTTCACAGCCGACTGTACCGCCGGGTTCGCCTGCAAATATTCACATTTTAAAGCAAAAAGAAAACCCGAGTACTTACAGCATGCAAACATCGAGTAACATGAACAACCTTGTTAAGGTTTAAGCCGAGTTTTACGTGGGTTTGTTAGTCTGCGATTGTGAAACAGGCACATCGATACAACTGCGACGGTTATATGACAAATGACTACTAAATAAATTAGTAATGTTGATATTATTTTTACCATAATTCAATACATCAATTTATAAGTCTTGTATTAATCTATGACGGTGTTATTTTTAATAAATACACGTTGTGAACTGGTATACTCGTACTATTGAGACCTATACATTGATAAACAAGCTTTGAAAATATGTTAGTACAGTGATTTTTAGAATGATGATTTGTGCGTTAATATTATACTAGGCAACTCTTAAAAACAAGGTAATAGCGACAGTGTGAATTCAAATTATTAGTCTACATGTTTATTTTATGTGCCTGGTAGATACCAAGCATTGGAATAATCAAACACCGAGTTTCACTAGACCTTTCCTGTGCTTCGGTAAGCACGTCAAGCAGTCAGTTCCGGTAGCCATCAGATAGCGGTCTTCAAACATTTTGAAGCCTTCGAATAACTTAAAACACCCGACAGTCAAATTACACAATAATATTTCACGGTTGGTATGGTTTATGTCACGAAAGACTTTAGTTAGACCTACACACATATTTTTGTACTCGTGTCTACAAAATCACAGTGAAAGTCCAAAAATATAAATTAAATACATACCTCCATTTGTAATAAGGGATTACATTTATTTGATTTCAAAGTCACGAATAAACTAAGGCAGCCTACGTTAACCTGATCATCAGTTTTTCGGTGTGTGTAGATTAAAAGAGAAAAACCGCATATTGCCATAGATCTAATGCATGTGGCGCATCTGTGGATTCCGACGTGCAAACGCCACGTATAGACGGAACTAAACACACATTATTGTGCCATTATATTGTCACAAAACACAAAAACGCGAATACAAATTAATATTCCTAATGGAGAGCCAAGGTAACACTGGCGCGATAGTGAGGTATGAGACCAGAATAATATTGCCCAACGGTGTGCCAACGTAGTCAGTAACTTTAAACAACGTAAAAAGTTGACAAATTAAGCATCGAAAAATACAATGTTATTTGCTTCAAGTACATAACAACCTACCTTAATTTAGAAATAAATAGCGTGCAAATAATCTAGGGTGATATCCGATATTGAAATATTACTAGTGAGTAGGCACCAGAAGCAAATATCGATTAAATGGCTAGGGAAAAGAAAAAGCAAGGAGTTCCTAACACATTGTAAAAGTCACAAGTTGGTAATTGTTCGCAAACCCGTTCTGCTGCAGAAATGGTAAAACGCAAAGCGATGCGATTGGTATCGCATTCATCTGATCTTTCGTGCAAATTTTACCAATCACATCGCTGCGCGTTACGCAATTGACCTGCTGTTTGGTAACAAATTTATAGAGGACTGGCGTCGTCGTCGATATGTAATCAAATCAGAATTTTGATCTCACTTTGTGTCATGTTTTGTCAATGCTGCATTTACATTTAACTTTACACAAATTTACACGGACAAATACCATTGGCCAACATTAGAACGTCCTTACTTTTCTTGCGGACATGCAATAGCAATAATCAAATATAAGAATTACTAAATGCATCTTATTACTCAAAGTACAAAGATTTCGTATCGGATAAATTGGAAAATTAAGGTAATTATCACTTTGCAAGCAAAATGGTTAACAATTAATACTCTATTCAGAATAGTTTTCATTACTGAAGACCAAATAAAACACATGATATTTTAATATAATTGATTTTGGACTCATAGTGGTATTATAAATGTTCATGGTATTTGAACTAAATCACTCTTACTTGTCAATGCGTCTTTCAGCATTTATTATTGTTTGTAACTATTGTTTGAGTTCCAATAAATGAGAACATCAATTACCTGCTCTGCTAAACGTTAATATGCTTGGACGTAACAAAATAGTTATTAGGATTTCCTTAATAAATAATAATGTATTCAAATGTTTTCAGTTATCTAAAAATGTTGCGTATCTGGCGAGGATTCCTTTAATCAATAGGTGCTGATACTTTCAAAGTACTTGTTCGGGTTGACATTTATTCCGTACATCTGAACTTGTAAAACATATACCTACATATTTTTTTTACATTCAAATTTGCTAGCCAATGATTGTATACATGTCTAGGTAGAACAGTTGATTTTCAAAGAATACATACTGAAACTGGGTTCCTTTTCCTACAGTCACTCGAAATGTATCAATGTGTACGCATTCGAAAATTTCGAGCGTATACGTACACTAGCGTCACGCACACATCTGCACGGAACTGACACCGATCTAGCACAATCATTTGTTTCGAAATGCTCCATCTGGACATTTAAATAGTCAAAGTCAAAGTCCAAAATAGGCACAAAAAGCTCACTATTAATATATATATTTTTCTTTTTTTCCCAATCGACTGTTGCTGTTGGCCCTACGGGCCTTTACGGCGTCACCGAACGGGGTTAATATCTAAACTTTACACTTCCTATCTACCCGGCGGACACCGTACACCCAACAATTCGCACCTTATCCTCGATAGTCATTCAATATCCCTCTCCGACAGTAACTAGCGGATATCCCAAAAACTTACGTACCTTATCCTTGACAGTCTTGAAGAACGCCCCGCCCTCCTTTTTAACGGTCTTCGCCCAGTCCCTGTACTGCTGCTTGAGCCGCTGCCCGCTCCCCGTGCTGACTCTCTCCGCAAAGTTGTTGCACTCCACTTCGAACTCGTCGCTGAAACCCCGCCCCGAGTTGAGGAGGTCCAGCCGTTCGTCGATGAACTGGTGGTGGGTGTAACGGGTGGTATTAGTGCGAGAGCGATCATGGTCTCGCGACGAGCGTCGATCGTAACTGATTGACGAGTTAATTTAATTTATTTACTTTAATTAATACGGTATAAAAAACCAATTACATTAATTAAGGACAACTCACTCAAACATCTCGCTCACAAAATCTCAGGCATACTGACAATATATTCGTCCATTCATCCGCAAACAAATCACACTCAAGTTAAGCCACGTCAAAGTCATAGTTACCAAAGTCATACTGTAAAAATGATTGTATTACTTAATTTAAATACGTTAATGTTCACTTTTTGACACGTACTTGTTGAAATATTTGCGATTGTAATATTTTTTTGAGAAACGGTTGCATGTTTTTCCTGGTCCTTATAAAAGCCTCAGGATTGAATGTTATTAGTTGTCCTTTCTCGATTCTGAAATAAAAATATGAAAGGTAACAGTAATGAACTATAACTAATTTTATAAATGTGAAAGTGTGTTTGTTGGTTTGTCCTCCTTTCGCACTGCAACAGAGCTACAGTCGATTAAGTTTGTATGGGAAAGTACTGGGCTTGCGTCCCCTTAAAGGGCAAATAGTCTTCATATTTAAAGTATTTCTAAAGTAAAAAGTAAAAGTAAACGTTTACACACTCACACCCCCGCATTAGGATTCCGTGTTGCGGGCGGTGGACACACACAGAAGACACAACACAATTTAACGCCCAAGACCCGAGTACAAGCATCTATCTGCCGAATAAATGTCTGCCCCGGCCGGGGATCGAACCCGGAACCCACGGCTCGCCAGCCAGGGTCCACTGACCAACGCGCCACCGAGTCGTCCAAAGTACACGCGAGCACTTCCTAGCATTCAATATAAAAAGGGTTTCAATTTCAATAGGATCGCTTACTGTTACCGAATTACAACCGTCGATGTATGATTACTAAATATACATACACAAATCCGGTCGTTGACTGTGGAGTAATCATTTATATCAATTGGAACTTACAATCAAGATCATCGTCTGTTTGTTACTCAATCACGCAGAAGTTATTGAATGGATTTAATGAAATTTGTCTGAGCTTGTACAATGGATAATTTTTTTTAGAACACAGAATACGGATTGAAAATAAAATTATGCGGATGTGCGCGAACATAATATAGTAGGTATGTAGTTCATATTACCTTATAGCATCGCGATAGCCTCCTATTAAACACACTAACGCACGCAGAAACGCCCGCGACACTGCGTCCCCAAGAGCATTTTTATCACTTAAAGCTTTCTTCAAACTTGCTACCTGAAAAATTACCTTTGATATAAACATTTGTATTTGTATATTATGATGAACTCCCAACTTTTTCTACAAGTAGGCTTACTTCCCATAGTGTAGGGATGTCCTATACAAAGCCACTTTTTTTTTTATCATGTCACTCGACTTTTTTTTTTATAACATGAGTGTAGCAAACGAGTTTGCGGTTCCACGAACCACTGACGCCCATGGACACCTGTAACGAACCTCGAATTCTACTCTGTATCTGTAACAAACCTCGAATAGTATTATGTATCTGTAACAAACCTCTAATAGTACGACTGTACGAGGGACTATTAGTAAGAAAGTCCTGTTAGTAGTCCTGTCAATATGAATAATAGTTGGTTAATGATTGTTAGTAATAGGACTGTGGGAGTGAGGAGTGTTAGTGTAAGTAAGTCCTGTTAGAAAATATAAGTAATTGTCAAGTTATTGGTAAGTATTGTGTCCTATACAAAGCTGGACACAATAGCGTTCTGTACCCCTGAACTGTACCCTCTGCGAAAGGTAATTTTGATATTCTTTCAACATGTTCATAAGTAAAAAATTTGCAATTTTTTGGTCCAATTCACTTTTTTCTACGGTTTAAAATGAGCGAGCGGTTTTTGGATATAAGCATACGTGCATGTGTAAATCAAACAACTCGATTTAGATCAATTTACACAAAAATCCACACAGTAAATTATTCGGTTATCTATTATTATCTATTGCAGTGTAGCCCAGTTTATCTTACCGTCCCACTTCTAAAAAAAAACCCCTATTAATCTCACAGCCATGTGGTTCAATCGGGAACGAACCGATATAGTTTTTTTCAACACTGGTCTATAGCCGCATATTTCATAGCAGCATCGAATTCGCGAGACACGCTTCTCTAGCGTGAACGTAAAGCATGTCAAGTGCGACAGGTTAGCCGGGTTGTGAAGGTCGAGGCCGGCGTCATCAGCCGTCTCGTCGGCGAGTCTTGCGTAGATCGCGAACGATGAATGAAAAGGCAACGTATCTTAACCCCATACGAGAAGAAACGTTTCGGAACGCTGACTGTTAACCGGTCTAATATCTCTTTTCGTACAACTAAACTCGCCAATCGCCGAACTGTCCGAACACCAGAAAGGTGCAAAAAAGGGACAACGTAGAAGAAGAAAACAGAATTACACACTACTGTGGTATTTCTATGAGTTTTTATCAAATAAGTATAGTGTTGCAATCAAAATATTGCTTTAATTGAATTCAAGTAGCTAAAATGATTTTGCAAGAAGGCTTGATACCCGAGAAGATTGATAATCGAGTGGGTAAGACGCAGGCTTCCTACTCGGAGAGTCCGGAGCTCGAATACCAGGCACCTGAGTTTTCAACTTACGAGCATGTGTATTTTAGCAGTTAAATTGCATATAATATTGTATGTACGACGTACGTGGCGTACATTCGAATTCTCGAACGGTCTGTATTTTGTATCTGTTTTATTCAATGACGCCATGCGTACATAGTTATACAGCTATATGATAATTTATTGAAAAATAAAATTTGAGCGACACGAAGCCAAGTAAAGTTGGGATGTTCCAGTAGTCATCATCGCAACCCATCACTGGCCCACTACTGAGAACGGGTCTCCTCTGAATATGAGAAGGGTAAGGCCAGTAGTAATACATATAAACTCACCAAGTCAGGCGGAAGGCTTTCCAAATCTTGGAACGGAGATTTCAGTTCATTCGCGTCGACATCCAACACGACTACCTCACCCACGTCTCTCATTCGTACAGTCTGGAATAATAAAGGAGAGTTGAAAATTACTACTGTGAACGACTTTTCTGTTGCAACATATTTTTGTAAAGCAAACGTATAAAATTAATGTTGTTTCTTTTCTTTACGCGGCGGCTTCGTGCTTGCCGTTACCTCATGTAACCGAGGTTGTGTGAGCAATCGCCAACCGTAACAGAGGAAAACGTACAGGAATGAGTGCTTTTCCTGATGGGTAGCGTACAATCGCTCGCCTTCGCTGTTGTGTCCACTTAGGATGAAGGTGAAAACTACTGATTGGCGCCACCGAAATCGAGCGAAGGCCTGACGTAGTAAATCCTGCTTTTGAACTCATTTGCATTCTGTTAGTTAGTCTTCGCTTTGAATTGTTCGATTGTATGTACTTGAGATAGCACTGCAAACTATATCCACCACCTGTGACGCAATGAATTCTAGAGCGAAGCTGTAAGTGTTTCAACGTTTACAAACGCTTACCATACTCACACCCGCGAACAACGATTCACTGCGTTGCAGGTGGCGAACACAGAAACAACACAATTCAACCGGCCGGGGTTTGCGCCCGGTATCCACGGCTCCTCAGTCTCAAAAAAGCATTAAAACACTTACCTCCATAACGCTCCTAGGAACTCCGATTAGGAACGGTATGGGCGCCAGGAGGTAGTCCACCAGATCTTTCGGGAGTATCGGTATGAATATGTGTTGCCACGACATGGGGAATAGGGTTGCGTTTGCGGCCTGCACGCACGCGGAGAGGCGGCTCGGCTTCGACGCGACGATCACCACTCTGCGCTCGTGGAGCAACGCCGCCCACAGTCCCACCATGCATTTCCCGTCCATCGCGCTGAAGTATTCCGTGAGATTGCACTGCAAACGTTATGGTACACTTGAATATATCTTGGCATAAGCAATAGCTCTTTCATATGGTCAGATGGCAACGGTTAAACTGGTTGCCCATAAGAATGTGGACTGTAGAGTCAATTGAGATACTTTTTACCGTCAAAACGTGATAGATTGATATCGAAATGGCGAGTTCGAGTTCGAGTGGCAAATTGATTTGCCACTAGTTTTACAGAATGACACTACGTTCGTACTTCTAATAATAAACAACTCACATTTTCTAGAATAATCTGCAAGTTGTTGTCTGGACTCTGAGATAAGACGCCGTGGGGGGGCATTGTACGTGACCTTGAGCGTGTGGACCGGAATCAGCCACTTGTTTGCCACTAGTTCTACAGAACGACACTACCTTCCTGCTCCTAATAATGCACAACTCACATTTTCCGGAATAGTCGGCAGCTTGTTGTCTGGACTTTGGCAGGTGAAGACGCTGTGGCCGGCATTGTACGTGACCTTGAGCGTGTGGCCCGGCATCGGTGGCCGGATCCGGCACGCGTCCAGTAAAGAGGTCAGCTCGCCCCTCTCCGGACTGTTGATGAGGTTCGCTATGCAGTTCAATAGTCTGTAACGTGGAAAGACGCATGGTGTACGGAAAGTTGCTACTGCGAGGACAGTATCGCTTTTTTTAAGGATCTAGAAAGCTGTGATTTAAACGAGTCGTCTTTATGACCCATAGACAGTACCTTTACTCCCTACTTATATCGTAAATACGAAAGTTTCTGAGGATGTATGTACGTTTGTTACTCAATCACGCACTGAACCCAATTACTGAACTGTTTGATATGAAGTTTTGAGAGAACACAGATTGAAGCCTGGAGAAGAATATAGACCACTTTTCATTTTAAATCATTCCCTACAGAGTAAAGTAGGACATGAAAATTTTGCATTAAAATAAACAACTTTAAGCGAAACAAGCCGCGAGCATAAAAATGAAATTACAATCAAATCTAATTTTTATCCTAACTACCATAATATAGGCCCATCTCACGCCCAGTTTAAGCACAGATTAGCCAGCGTGATGCGACGATTTCGAAATAAATGTTCTGCCTCTCTCGCACGTGGTGAGCTCCGGTGTAATATTACTGAAACGTGATATTTTTCTTAAATATGTCACGTATTCACTTATATTTGAACTGAAATAAGTAAACTGAATTTTTGTATTTGTTTTTTTTCTCTAAGTGACCACCCCACATGAGTATTCATTTTCGAATGAGGAAGGAAGTCAACCATGTCTAAGTTATTAGAAGATTGGAGCACTTTATATAATTACTCGAGTCTGCTAATACCTAAGTAGCGACTGCAACAAACTTCTGTCAAATAAAAATCACTGACATTTTTCAGTTTCATGACATTAAGTGGTTAGTATTATTTACAATTTCGCAGGCTGTATTGTATCGCGAGTGCATTTCATAGCTCAGTCAAAAAAATGTTGCTAGGCTTAAAAAAATCAAGAAATTTTAAAGACATTTAGAAAGATACGCGAGCAAATTGAAAAGTAGAACATAAATACACCTCTAAGACCAATCCAAAACTAACATTCCCTCCCATGCCTTGTGCACACACAACATATACCTACGGTCATCCAAGTCCTTTAAAAGAAGCAGTTCTTACACTCTCTCTTACTCTCGTCTTTCATAAACATCAATATTTTTTCATATTAAATTGTTGTAAAAAATAGGCCTGCATATTTATGTGGTACATTACATCACATTAGTTACCAGAAATTATTTTATCATATTTTAAGGTGAAAAGCATGCGTTTATAATTTATGCGGTGGCTCACAAAAATGTGGCATAACAATGCATCGCGTTTCGCTGCGCGGCATAAAATCGTAGTGGACGCTGGGCGTTACCATTCGCATGAGCATTATCACCTCAGGAATGCTACTTAATTATTAAATACAGCTATAGATTTTCTATTCTTTACGCTCACTATCAACGAACGTGGTTACTGTTGAAAAGCGTCTAAGTGTTGCACACACTTCTCCTTTTAGTTACTCAATTATCTCAATCTTAAATGGTGCCACGCCCACGTATGTCGCGAAACTATCCATGCGCCTACTCGATCGGTGCAGGGGTGCTATTCCAGATATCATGCAACTACTGTGACCCTTTGCCTTCATATTAACAACGAGTAATAAATCATTCATACAAAATGCACAAAATGTAATTTCTTTATTCATCCCTTCACATTTGGATCGAACTAGCAGACACACAGAGGGACACAGCTTATAAATTTTCAAACTGATCGCAGAATACGTTTAAAAAGAAAGTAATCGAAAAAATCATAATTCATTCATTAAAACATACAGAGCATTGCTAAGATATCATTATGTTAACGAACATTGCAACAGCTTCGTGTGTTCTATCCCTGTGACTCAAGTATTATTCTGTAAGGCAACCAATGTCTGTACCTACCGAGTCATTGACATCAAAGACGCTTTCTCTTTGATTTCAAAACTTTTATGCAAGAATATGAATGAATTTTATGAATGAATACACATATTTATTAAGAGGACAAACTTACACTCGTTAGTGTATCCATTGTCTTATCTCCTACTCCCAGTCCTATTACTAACGAATACATACCAACTAATATTCCTCTGAACACCTAATACTTACAGGACTAACTTACTAACTCGCACAGTACTATTCCAGGTCCATGGTTGGTGGGACTGCAAGGTCCTTTGCTACTTACATTACATTTAAAAAAATCTCTGAAACACTCATTAGTCACAATCAACTGGTTACACAGCAACTGCACACTAGTACTACACACATAAAACATCAAGACGAAACTTAAGACACCGCATTTATTAAAATTCATAAAAGCGTTTGGGCTACACAGCGTGACTAGACGTGCATACAAAAAAACACTCAAAGTTCATTAGCCTCAAGCGCAGTCGGGTGAAAATACTTACTTGTAAAAGATATCGTGCCATGGTAAATGTGATAACAACACCAACGCTGTGTTAGCCCGGGGATCGAAACGGCAAAAGCAGAATGTATACTTGGAGTCCACCGAGGTCAGCACAAATGAGTAGTGTTGGACAAATGTGCTAAAACACAAGGAATAAATAAATTAATACTAATATTACATGATGCTTAAGCAATAATTTTAAACAACACTTTATAGTTTTATAAACTAAATGTCACAGGATGACTTTGTGCTGACTGCAGGTCCTCGCTGGAGTGAGTGGCTCTGGGCATAGTCCCCTGGAAGGAGCTGGAGAAGGCCTATGCCAATAGGCACATTGAGAGACCCTAACAAGAAAAATGCCAATCTCAATAAAGGTAATAGAAAAAATTAAAAAAATATCACTTGTTATAATGAAATAGTAAACATCTTGAGGAGACTGCATGCATGACAGTTCTCCATAAGGTTTTCTTTACTTAGTCTTAGTCTTACTTAGGATTTGTTTGTGGCTATGTATGTACGATACATAGTACAGTACATTAGATTGGGTTATGTGAAAGGTGGTGGTCTCTTTTTGTAATACCGTTTTGATGATGACTGTCAAAACCATCGGAATATATCAGCTCCAATACGAAGATGCCGAGTTGGTCTCGTTTTGAACAGGCCGGTTCAGAGACCCTGTGGTTGCAACAGGCTGGGTAGGGCAGTGTTTATGTTTCATTTTCGACACCTTTGCGACCAAGGCCAGACTATATCATATCCTGCCCCCTATATACATGGGGATATATTCTCTAAATAACTGCTGGCTGAAGCAGTGCATATGAAACACTATGAACAAACAAGGAGAGAAATACAAAATATAATTTATACTCACTTATCTAATTGGCATGGAAATGTAAATTTGGGTACATTCTTCAATTCCCCTTCATTTTTATATGACTCTGGATATTTTCTCAAAATGTATGGTTCTCTTAAATGATCACCAGGTGAAACCTCACAAAATAATTCGAATAAGAGACGTACAGTGTCCCTGTAAAAGAAATAAAAATATGTTTTAATTAATTGTTTGATGGGTAAAATTTTGAGTTAGGATTCAATAGTATCAGCAATATCAGGCGTTTAAAATACAACTTTTAAAAATAAAGAAAAACTTTTAAGCCTTTGGCCTCCTACTCAGGGGTACGGAGTGCAAATGATAGGCATGCCTATGACTTTTCTGAAGCTTGATGTTTGATGAAGTTATGTGCGCTTTAAGTAATTGAATATCATCTTCTTTTGGTGAAGGGAAACATCGTGAGGAAACCTACATACCTGAGATTTCTCCATAATGTTCTCAAAGGTGTGTAAAGGCTGCCAATCCAGCCGTGGCCAGTGTGGCCAGACTATGGCCTTACCATTCGCACTTTAAGAGGAGAGCCATGCTCAGTAGTGGGCCATAGATGGTGGGTGATGATGATGATTTTAAAAGGTATAGTAATCTAATTGGGATGTGGACACCATGCGCTAATAATAGCAAGACATTGTTGCTATAAAAGACCTTACAGAACATGTTAAGGATAACTATTATATTTTCCCAGCATTTGTGTGAAAAATTTTTGATCAGTTTAAAATCAATTAAAGTTCAATCAGTTGATGTCATAAGCCAATATTCTCATAAAATTGTATGAAGCTATCATGTTTTGACAATAGATAAGAAGTATCTCAATTGACTCAATAGTCCACATCCCTATTATCACAAGAAGGTCTCCCATCCTACATGCATGGACTCTATGCAAATCTTTGTAACGTCTTTAAGAATTGTAATGTAATGGATTAAATAAATACACAGTAATCCAATCCATATTATTGTAACCCCTAGGATTAGTATGTTAAAAAACTAAGTAACTAAAAAAATGACACAAGTAAATATACAAATTTATAATAACTTTGAAAAGGAAATTTTTGATGAACAATTTGTTTTAAGTTTACTAATATTTCACTGATATACCTAGCAAAAATATTATATGAAATCAACAACAACATTCCTTATCTGCCTCTCAATGTCATTATCACATTATGAGTAATAATAATTATAGATGCTCTGTTGCTACTTACACATTTCATTAATCATTGCCAGAACAATTTCTACTTACAACAGTAAGTATATTGGATTTGAAAAAGCAAATATTGTCACAAACTATGATTTTAGTAAGTTACCGTGCTCAAATAGTTATGAGAGGATGATTTTGATTGCTACACCTTGGATCACTACAATTGAATTCATTTACCACTTTATACATATAGATAATATTTGAAGAGGATGAATTGACATCTTCATCTTCAAACTGTAGGTACCTAACTTTGGAACAAATTTTAAACTAATATAACAACAATTTTGTTATAAAAATTATACACAGACCTTCATATATTATTTAAACTGAGGCTTGTTCATTTAGTGTTGCAAAAAGTGTTGTTCCAATCAAAATTATAAGGTAAAGTATGTTGTGGTGTTTGTATATTATGTAGTTATGCACTAAATGGCTTTGTATTGACAAACTGTCACATGTATTTTAAGGAAGGGACCATAAATAAAGCTAGATACATCAGAATGACCTTCTAAAGCTCATAAAAAGTAAGCTAAACAAATAGAATGAGAAAGAAGCTGAATAAATCAAGATGGAGTTTGTAAAACGGGATGTAATAAGATAGAGAGCAACCAATAAGGTTATGTGATTTGGCAACATGTTAATAAATTCCGTAAAAGATCTACAAGTAACTCAAAGTTGGTAGAAAATACATAACAATTAAAAATGTTTGGAGTATTACCTTAGTCTAGAACCCATGGCTGGTCCTCGAGCCTTCGTATTGTAGATCACATCTTACACGGTAATTATTTGAAAGTAACTAATCGTAAAAAACACATATTATGAAACATCACCAGCCATAGAATATCACTTTCGGGTCGTGGCAACCATTATTTCACAAAGATTTCAAAATATTAACTATTGAAAGACTTATGACTGTGATTTATTGAGATTTTTTTTTTGTTTCAGTGAGTGTCTGTCTGTCTGCAAGCAAAATTCTCCACTTCACTCAATCAATCAAATCAACTCAACTCACCACGCAACTCACAGACACAGACAATAGTGTACTATATAGTAATAATATTCTGTGATATAGTTAGGTAATTTGTAAAATATCGTACAATATGCATTGAATTGAATGATGGAAATATTTAAATGTACTCTGTGGCATACAATTAAGGCTGAGTACACACCTACCGACCCGACCCGAGCCGACAAAAGTCACAAGTACTTGAAATCGGGAGCATTAAATACACAGCCCGACATTGCCTGACACGACATGTCACGACGGTTTCATTTTACTGAATTCTAATCTGTTTGCAGTCGCAGTCTCGGTCAATATTTGGTGAGGTAGTTCAGAAGTTCATAAGTGTTCAATATTTATACCAATAATTTAATTAAAACTGAAATAAATTCATTTCTAGCGATTTTATAAATAATGTGTTATCTGTGGGCGAAACCACGACCGATCGCTTGAACCGGCAGACCGACTGTGAGTAAATAATCAGAGGCCCCGTCAATAACAATACTCATTCTCTAAAATTCGTGATATTGGTGTACCTAATCATTAGGCTGCTTATTATAAGATGTTTGGTTTTGTAAAGCGACATAATTAGGGATTTAGTTCTACAAAAACAAAACTGATCTTACAATACCTTAGAAGCCATGTAGAGTACCTATGCTTCATTATCCTGGAACCCCATGAACGCCGTTCATATAAATTGTATAGATAAGATTTTAAATCCTATAATTATCTTGAATTTAAATTTAATTCATATTTACACCATCTCCCACCCGTTTTTATGAACAGCGCATTAATAAATAGGCCCAGAATGACCTGCTTACAATCAAGACATAAATTGCATGAACTTATCATTGTTTATAATTATATTGTAGTAATTAACTGCAGATAATTCCTTGAAAATGCTAGTTTACTGTCACCTACCTAGACAAACCATAACCTAGCTGTTTCACGTAGGTAGACCCTTAGACCAAATAGTATGCTAAATTAATGTTATCATTCGAGTTTTAAAGTATCCTATGAACTCCTTCGTGACTCAAACGATCTCGCTTCCAAATTAGTAAGATCGTTGTTTCATCCCCTAACATCGCCTTGAAAATAAGTATGTAATTATTAATTGGCCGATGCGAGGATTGTTGTTTTGGCAGATTTAGCTGGTATAATATACTTAGATAGATATTAATAGAGACACCGGACGATGGGATCAAATTTAATTCAGCAAAAACATATTTAATTTTACATTCACATTTATGTGGGGTACAAATGATAGACCCTACGTCTATCATTTGTTAACAAATACAGAAATTAACATAATCGGCAACAGAGTATAATCCGGCTACTACAGAACTGGTCTGCCAGTTTATTCCACCATGTTATCGGTTGAGCAACCAGGAGTTGGATCATCACCTTTATCAGTTTTTTTATTGGTGTTTTTTTCAGCCGCCTTCTTAGCTTTGCTTCGTCGGTCTTCAGCTTTAACCATAGCGATCAAAGACTCTATGACCTGCAAGTGACGAGAGAGAAGCGTAGGCACGCTTATGTATCTAACTCGGTGTGTTGCCATGAAGGCACGGCTAGGCATGATAGGATTTTCCTCCTCCTGTATAGTCTCCAAAGGCTCTAAAAAAACACAAAATAAATCTTTACATAGATAAAAGACACAACTCAAGTTTAACTAGATGCGTAATACTCTATTCAAGGGGGATACTAAAAAAAATCGTAAAGTTGATACTCTGTTCTTCCTTATTAGTGACCTTTGAATATTTACGGCGTAGGCCATAGCCAAGTTAGCCTATATAGGAAATCCGCCAATGATTGGACCAAGGAAAAGCTTTAATCTATTTCACTAAAGTGTCAGAATACCTACTTAGTCGATAAAAACGTTGTATGAGAAAAATCTTTTCAAAACTCAGCAGGCGGAAAATTTTAATACAAACTAAAAATCATCCGTTTAATTTTAAATAAGCACGTATTAAATACTTATAATTATATTGAACGTACCTTCGACGAAGTTAGGATCCATGTAACGCTCCTTACCACGCATGATGTACGACGGAAAAGGCTGAAAAAAGTAATATTATTTTTAATAATTATTACGTAATTTATCTACGTAGAATTATTACAATGTACCTATATACCTTATATTAACTGTCAAGATAAGCGGAAACTTAAAATCAAAAATAAACCTACAATTCTACCCAAGTTCTAATAGTCTATACTTACTACTCGCCCACCCTGAAAACAGCGGATTCTCAGTATACACACTACAAACGCATTGCCCACACACAAAACCACCCCCCACACATACATACACACAAACACACCCACACACATGCCGACACACGGCATGTGTGTGACACTGCAACACCAAATCGCCGGACATAACCAATACTACTCAATACTTAAGTTTCTCATTTTAACTGACAATGTACTTTCATGTATGTCTTATGAGAAATAAAGATTCTTTAAACCGAATTACTTTAATTTTCTTCACTATACAAATATTAAAACGTCTTGTCAAATTAAATTATTCGCTAATAAAATCATAATTTACCACGACTCCAATCCTATGGTAGAAGCGACGTCGTCGGCGCGTTCCCATTCGGCTATTTTCCATAATCTTTCAATCGATGGACACCACATGAAAGTAAAATAAACAATAAGAAGGTACCTACTACTACATAGACACAAAAAGATATAGGTAAGTACCTAATCTAGACACAACATAAAGAATTGGAACTAGTGCTATTCTATTATTCATATCAGTCAGAAAACGAGGCCGTTGAGACAAATCAATCGTGCGGGGCGAGCGGGGTGAGGCGCCGATAGGAAATAAATATGGTTACCTACTGGTTTCTAAGAATCAGTTCCTCCTAGAGTAAAAATAAATTCACTTCAGCACCCCTACGTTCGTTACGATTTTGACAAAAATTATGTTAGACCTATTATTACTAATTACTTATATGCCAAAAGATTTGTCTAAAAGATGAATGGAAATCGAATAAATTGAGGGGTTAATCGCTCGTTTACTGATCTAATATAATAATATGCAGATAGAAAAGTAACAATTTCTTTGTCCGGCAGCCAACTGTTGCTCGCGCACCGAATTCCTTATCAACAGAAGAAATGGCGCCCACCGCGGGACTTTAAAAAAAAAAACACAATTTCTTATGCTATGAATTATAAACAAAATTGTGAAATGAATTTTTAAAAGCAAAGACGTATCCCCTAAATTAGATTTTTATTTCAAATTGTTTCTAATATTTGTTGCGTACCTACATAAAAAATGTTTGTAGGTAAATCGTTATTAATTTCATCTTTCATGGCATCCAATAACGACTCCATTAAATTATGCTAATTATAGGTAAGTCTTAAAAGTCCTCTATGAAGCACCGCCAACAAAGTACAAAGGAACCGTGAAATAATTTGTTTAAGTTTGAATGTTTCGGAGAGCACTTTGTTTACATTTCAAAACACCTACCTACTACGTAACACCACGAAGACATCCTAACACCTAGTCGATTGTTATAAATCACCTACCTTAAATTTATGATGCGAAGAATGCACAGTTGCACGGGGTGCAGGCCGGGAGGCTATTGATGGAAAAGGGGCATTCCAATCATCTACACATATAATATCTATAGACCTTGCACCTGCGCAATGAGCCCCAGGGACGAGACGCGCATTATTCACGAGTACACTATGCCAAAACTCATTCAAATTCCGATCTTAAAAGCAATACAATGGAGTATAGATTCCAGTGATGTTATGAGTGGTTGGAGACGGATGCACTGAAATACGGCGACGTCGCGCTGTCCACTCCCCTAGACAATTACGAATATTCTATTAGCAATAGGTAGGTATTATTGATTAGCATTTGCGAATAAAGTAAAGTTCTAAAATGATGGGATTTAGGGATGGAATTACACTTTAATAAAATTTAAATTAGGAAAACATATCATTTCAATTATTTCTCTTTTTTCAATTACATTTTAAATGATGTGTAGGTACCTACATAGTATGAGTATTTCAACATAATGCTTAAAACATGTAGTGACATTTTTAATATTTTAAAATGTAGTCATTACATTGTAGGTAATACAGATAATTACCTGCCATAACTTAGTATCAGATATGATATCATGTATCTGTTCATAAATGTTTTAAGTAGGTAATATAATTTACCGCGGTGAGTTTGAACCTTGGTGTAAAAGTTGATTACTATATAGCTAATTATGTCATTAAGTTGTCACGCAACAATTCCAACATAATAAATTATGACGATTGATATTTTTTGTCCGTCCATGTTAATCAACAAGTCAACGTATAGGCACCTATATACATTTATGTGACGCTGAAGCTAATACACAGGTATTAGCTTCAGACTACGTTATTATTATGGAATTAAATTTGTAATAGGTATCTCTCTTAACCTGAAAACCTTTGGCAAGTGTGAATGGCCACCTATCTGACTTCAACCTTAAATGGGAACGCTTTTGTCTTTTCACCAAGAACCGCACTGTTGAACCTCCACCACACGGCAGAAACGCATGAAATGGTGGGGCGTGGTATATCTACAGGTTCTACCACCTACAAAATTGAACAAGAGCAGCTTGACAGCAAAAATAGGTGGCAAAGCGCGAGATATCTCCCGAGTGCACCGCCTACAATCTACAAACGCCAGTCTGAAGATCCCCAATCTCCACCAAAGACCCCTGCGTTGTGGTGGCGTTGTCTCTCCTAAGAAAGCAAGTACATATTGTGACGTCGTGAGAATTGAAATTCTGCAGCAAGTCAATTTTTAATTAAATAAAACGCATTTAATAGTATAAATAGTTTTTTTAATTTATCAATAATTTAAAGTAAGTTCACTTTTAAGTACATGAATCCCATTTTACCTAGTACAAGAAGATTGAGCCAAGTGTGAAACAACAGTTGCTAAAATCCATTATTTTATCCCACAACACCATGACCATGAAAACATATTTTTTTTAAATATAAGTATATAGTGAGAAAAAATACTCCCACCAAGCGATCACATTATTTTCAAATTTTCAAGGGGAAGGGGTCCTTAATCATAGTGGCGAAAAAAAATGTAAAATATCATTATGTGAAAACATTTTGTGACTGGGTCCACTTTATTTTAATTGTTGATGTAATATTTCATAATTAATTGATGCCAGTTAGTTACACAAATAAATTATATACTTATATATTAACACACAGACAATATGTCCGTGTACTTACATGTCAAATGAATCCCTTCAATGATACAATTATTATCAATTTCTTTAAAAAAAACACAGAAATTGAAAAAAAAAAACACGGAATTTGGCATGAAGAATTTTTTCTTCTTTGCAAATGGATATTTGCTACTGTCTGGCCTAATATTAGCCTTCACGTTGTCATTTTAGACAATTTGATTTAACCCAGTATACAATTTCAAAGATCATTTTAAACACATAAAGACCTTTTAGACGTATCCTCAAAACACATTTCGCGTGCCTTACGCACGAAGTGTCTACAGTACATTGTTACCTAATCTATGCGTCATAATAATAACAAATATTGTAGTCATTGTCAAGAATAAAGAAAATCTTTATTTAATATGAATTTTTTAAGTTAACATTTGTTCAGAAAACGTAGTCTTTGAGTTAAACACTTGAGCTTAGACTTGAGCATAATAATATTTATCACATTCTATCGTTCTGCCATTCAATATCCATCAGTAAATGGAGCTTTAATGGAGCTCAATATGTTTGTTTTATTCCATACATTACCCAATAACAAATATTTCAGTGTCACCACAAGTATTTTATTCATGAATTTATGGAAATACAAAGATCCTTTGTTAACTACCATCCGCCATATCTTCAAGTATATAAACTGCATCATTTGAGTGTCCGTATCGAATGATTGATGTGTAACCTGAAACCAACCATTTAATCTTGCAATATTCATATCACATGCTATATAAGTGTTTATTGGTTACACGTATCTGCTCAACTAAATTAAATGTCGGCAATAAAGTTAAATTAATTTACAATAGCTTATTCTATTGATAAAGTGTATAAAAGGTTGGAATATACTTCCTTTCAGTTAATATTTATAAAACTTTGAGGTTATGAGCATCTGTAAAATCGCCAGAAATTTATTAGTGTTAATATAAGTATTCGGTGGTTTAGACAACTTTAATTTGAAGTGTCTATATGTAATACAGGTGTTTATGTAGATGTTAATGTTTATATTATTTGATCTTAAAATGGAATTGATTACAAAAAATTTCATTTCAGTTAAAGCGTAAAAGCTTTCCTGTATAGATAAAACTAAGTGAACTGAGAGGGAGTAGTCTAGTGAATTTCAATTAAAGGTAACCTAACCCAGTAGGATATTAATAAAACAAAACACATTTTGATATCTTAAGTCCAATAATATATTTCATGTCTAAAATCTATAACAAAAATAGTACTACTAATACTGGGTAAAGGAACTATAAAAATGCACAAATCACATTTCCAAAGAAGGACATCACACAAGTAAATAAGATTAAAAGAGATTAGCCTTTAAAAGGTTAATAAACTGTCAGGCAGAAAATAAGTAAGATAGTAAGGATCAAAATAATTCAAGATAAAGGGGTCCTAGATTCGTTCACCAAAAGGTATTTCGAATAAGGTCTCAGATCGATATACTAACTAACATTTAAAACATTATAAAATAGTCACTAGGAATGTTAAGGCACAGTTTAAAAAGATTATAAACGTACATACATCAAAATGTACAATAGGAGTGCGATTCCAATCTTTTATACAAAAATAAATAGTCGGAACATTGAACTGTGCCGCTCTGGACATAGGGTTCCTGTTCCAGAACAATTAGAAGAGTAAATTGTTTATGGTTTTTTTGGCACACATTTTGGCTAAGTTCACAGCGGCATAGTTTTACGGCAAACTATTAGGTGTCGTGCAGACGCGTGTGATACGCGGCCGAATTCCGACAATCGACACAAGGGACCCACAAAATAAAATGAATCCAACTAAAATCTTTGCCAGGGATTTAATCCCGGCGCCGACCAAATCACAACTTTATTGTCGGTTGGAGCGAGAAGGGGAAAGGACGTGAGCGATAGTGAAGCGTGTACATCTGCAGTCGCTGCGGTCGTCTGCGATACGTTCTATATTTTAAATTTTAGATAAACAGATAAGAAATTTGATGACATAACGTATCTGTACATTTTAATTCGAATTCTAATGTCAGAAGGCACACACACGGGAGCTAATATTACTTATTTTTATTTTTTATCGTTTACTTTAGGTTTACTATAATACAATATTCGTTTTGTAATATATGGGAAAATGTTCACACATGTATAAACTAATTTTTTTTGTATTTTTTATATCACTTGATAAACTTCATACGATTTTTAAAATAAATAGATAACATGCAATTCGTCCCTGATCTTAAAATCCCTGACTAACTACATTTTATACTTTATCATTGATTTGGGATTATAATCCCTGAAATGCACATTTAGATAGATTTGCTTTTACATTTTGTTACTTTATTATAATCGCATCTATAAAATGGATATGACAGGAATGTTAAGGAAACAACTACTTGCTATAAAATAATATCCTAATTCGTCATATACAAAACAAATGGAAAATACACAACACTACTACATGTGCTTAAATTAAAATATACCAACAGATTAGGAGGTAAATGTAAAAAAATCATACCCTGAATATACCTAGTAACTTTATTCGTACCTACACTATTAGTATTTATTGTAAAAGTATTAGTTTATTTGAAATATAAATATATACGTCAGCGGAAAATGCGAGGGTGTTTCGTTCAATACATATTCTATTTTATTTGTAAAGTTATTTATGAATCACACATATTATTAGGCCTTCTAGAGTCAAGGTATGATTCAAGCACCGAATCATGATAATGGATTCGATCATTGACTATTTTTATGTATAATATAATGAAAAACGTCTTTAACTTTATTGTTATACATAATACTCAATGCACTGTCGATTATTGTGCGTAAATGTATATTTATAATGGTACTATGACTAAGTACTAAATGTAATCGATTAATGTCAGTAGCTTACTTGTTATCGATCACATTATATTGCATTCATTATCTCATTTTTATTAGTATTTATTAATCACATGGTTTGAGCAATTTTTAATTTTAATATATAGTTATTAGCGAGAATAATTTCAAAGTAAGGTGGCGCTGTAAATGTCAACAGCAAACAAACGTATATTAGAAAAGAAAAAGATAAATTACTATTACTAATTTAAAAAATAAGGATATTGCACTAGTCCAAAAACATTCAAATAAACTGCTGACTAAATACAATATATAAATACCTGAATAAATTAAATTAGCAACCAAGAATCACAACAAAATTAATAAGAGAAATGGGAACAAATTCAGTGCAGGAAATTTATCATGCATAAAATGTCTCTATTAGTAAACTAATACGGGCAAAGTCCATATTGGCGTATACATATTATATGAAACAAATCCCCGAACAAACAGCCAAGATTCTGAATAAACAATATCACAACGTTGAACTAAAATTTTACAATGAATACATCTGCCATATGCACTTAAGGCGAATACTATCCCCAGAAGAACCAGTGTTATGATAAAAATATTGATCAATAAAATCATTGCATTATGAATGCAAAAGAACATAAAAGTTTTATCAAGGACACACTAACAATCATGTAATAATTCGGTTTTTCTTTAAAAATAAACTTTGTACAGATAACAGCTTTTCAAAAATTTGTTTCCATATTTGAACTTGAATACAATTTATACAACTAACGATACAATTTAAAACTGTTTAATTTGCTTAAAACAAATACTCATAAAGGTATTTAATTTTGCAATATGTTTTATATTGTAATATATTGTAATTGTAATACGTACGGAAACGAACAGTTTTATAAATGTAACCAGAATTATGCAACCAGACATAATTATAACTGACCAATTTGCACGATATTTCATACATTTTGATTCCCTTAGATTTGATTTAAGTAAAAATTATTATGTGTGGTGTACAAGGACCCACCCTAAATGCATTTTTTTAGATAAAAGCAGACGCAATTTACAACCACAGAATGTACACATGACCGTTACGAGCGTTGTCACGTTTCGCATCTCTAACGCTCGCACATTTTTTAACGAGCATGCAGCTCCACCCACCCGGTGCCGCCCATGACATCTGTGACAAACCTCGAATAGGACCGTAAAAAGAACTGGTAATGTTAGAGCAGTTAGTATGAGACGTTAATAGGAATGTTAGTTGGTCAGTATTCGTTGGTATAAGGACTATGAGAGAAAGACTGTTAGCGACTGTATGTCTTGTTATTCTGTGTTAATGACAGTCCTGTTAGTAGTGGTTAGAAATGGTCCTGTTCGAAAATGGTAACTATAACTAAGGTGGACTAAGGTGGTCGCCTCTTACTAAACGAGGTCTATACGAAGGATTGTTAGCTAATTAGTCCTGTTAGTTAACACTAATATCTAATAGAAATATTCGTTGGTTAGTATTTGTTGGTAATAGAAAGGTGAGAGTTAGGACTGCTAGAGTATGTTAGTCCTGATAGTCAATATTAGTAGGTGCTCGTTAGTATTTGTCCTATTCGAAGGTGCTCACAGATGCGTCGCTATCCCTGATGATTGAGGTGGTTGCCTCTTGAACCATATACCGGTTCTACCTCCTCTGCAAACCAACGTTGTAATTTTCATCGCGCAAATTGGCCATACTTGATCTTATGAACTAACATAATAAAATACAGTGTAGTTACTCTGCAGAGCCACATGAAGTAACTACTTGTTTACCTTGCGGTAGGCCTAAGTGCGTATTCCTGCCCTTAAGCGCGTACTGCACAGTCATGTGTATGACTGAGGCCACTAGGGAGCCAATGCCAAACCAACGGAACGTATTCCATCCGCCGTACGTCTCGTACAAACGTCCACCGATGAAGCTGCCCAGGGCTGTGCCCACTCCCTCGAATATGGCGCCGACGAGGCCCTGGAACGATAGGCGATGTTACTTGTCGACAGCCAGTATCTATGTTTGGAATAGATACTGGCTGTCGATTTAAATGATACACTTTTAATCTGCTGTTAATACGCGAGTATACAAAATTGTGACGTCATTGCCGGTATTCTCAAAGATAACCTTTTTAGCACGGGTTGAACAAACTTGCGTTCACATGAAAAAAATTTAGACGACGTGGTATTTATCCACATTTCTCCTCGGTCTATCTACGGGAAGGATTTTACACACTACAAATATCAAAATCCTGCCGTACGTTTACTTACTGGCTGCTGTCTTTGCCACTATACACCAGGCACGTGTCATCAACGCACATATTATTATATATTCTCCAATTTTTAATTACATTTCAAAGAAAGATTTCAATCTGAGATCGTATTGAACTGATTTCGATTTGTTTTGTGAAAGAATCATCTTGAGATTTTCCTCGCAAAAAAATTGCATTCAAATGTGTCCCTCAGTTATTTTTCTGTAGAATAAAATACACAAAAAAACATGTAGACAGAGACAAAAAATACCTGAACTGTAGTCTCCGTGCCGGGCGGCGACACAACATTAGCGTATGACGTCATTGTCGGATAGAACATGCCGAAAGTTATCCCCTGTAACATCTCTATGGGTAACGTCCACCAGGGGTTCGTCAGGAAGGAGTAGAGGACGAAACGTACGCCGAACGCAAACAGCACTAGACTCATCATGTTCACGTGCCCTAGCTTGCGAAGTATGAAACCTGCAATGGAAACGCCAATGTTAGCTATTCGACTTAAGTTTCGGAGGAAAGCGGTGCCGCACATAGCGACCGCAATATGACGTATGACCAAAACGGGGGGCATAATTGGCAGGGGGCATCCTGTCATGAGAAAAATGTCGGACAATAATTCAGCACCGTAAAGGCGGCCGTCATGCTTATTGCGGATTTGATGTAGTCCGAGCCGTCGCAAGTCATCTCCGATATGTCATCCAGGTCCAAGAAGAGGATGTTCAGTGTAAGACCCGGTACGGAGTCTAAAGATTCTTTACTGGACACAAATATGAAGGGTATCTCTCTGAAGAAGATCTGTATAGCGCTGACGAGGCCCTGCAAAGTCTTGATTTAGTCCGAGCCATCGCACGTAATGTCCATATGCCCTCTAGGTGACAGAAGAGGATGTTCCAGAGCAGACCAATGCATAGACCCGGTACGGAGACTAAAGATCCCTTACCGGACACAAACATGAATGGTATCTCTCCGCAGAAGGTCTGTATCGCGCTGACGAGGCCCTGCAACGTCTTGATGTAGTCCGAGCCGTCGCATGTCATCTCCGATATGTCCTCCAGGTGCCAGAAGAGGAAGTTCCAGAGCAGACCGGTGCACAGACCCACCATGATCGTCCACATCATGAATACAAACGTCGGCAGCGATGAGAGCAACGTCCCCACGTCTGACAGAATGTTGATCGACATTTTCGTTGATTCAATCTGGAATAAAAAGATGTTTGGAATTTCAGCTACACTTTCAACGAAGCACGGTAAGCTACCTTGATTGGAATATTGCGGGGGGTATGATAATAATATAGTTTAAACTGTAGCAGAATAACAGTTTATGAGTCAACAAACAACGACAAATTTCGTCAAATCTTATACTGCGTATTGTTGATACAAAGGCTTCTATGAAATGTTGATAGGCCGTTTTTTGCGTATTTTATGACAGTTAACCATATCAAAATATTTTTATTATTTTGAAGAATTAATAACTCCAACACACTGCATCGTTGTTTTTGATAAATGAGCAGTCCCATTCCATGTAAGAAAAGTTTTATTGTTCTAAATGTTGGTTTTTATTATTTTTTTTATATGATGACCTGAAGAAAACAGCGGGAAGCCGCTGGATTCAGAGGGTACAGGACCGGTCGGAGTGGCGTCGATTAGGGGAGGCTTATGTCCAGCTGTGGAGCTCTAAAGGCTGGAAGGATGGATGGATGGTATTGTAATGTATTGATATCGGGAATCAGTTTAAAAACATATAATATTGCGACTTACTCTCAAGAAACAGGATACAATGACATCACCACACATGAAAACAAACATGAGGATGAAAGCAATGGTGTAGTCCTTATAGGCGCCGTCGCTAAACAAGTCGATGAGGCTGCCCGTCACGAGGGAAAATATACCCCAACCCACGGAACCCCACAGCCTCTGCTTCCCGTAGTGGGATACTTTTGTACCTGGAAAATCAAATATTAATTGTATAAACTGGCTGCAACCCAGTAGGCCACTGCAGGGCACGGGTCTCTTCTCACAACTGAAGGGGCCTGGAGCGTACTCCAATGTGGATTCCCTTCAGGAGATCAATTCAGCCGGTAAGTATAAAGGATCATTTACAATTTCCTATTGAAGCTATTGCTATATTAGGGAAAGATTAGATAAGAACTATATCTCACTACGTTATTTGTACACCTTTACCCTCTCTCCTCGTGTCTCTTATACCTACTATATTATCTATCCAAAGGTTGTCTGGAAGAAATCGCTACTTAGCCTTTTG
>DWLO01000029.1:0-33958 GCA_018245335.1 Dalla quadristriga
CTAGAGCTTGACGGCTTGAAACCATTCTGAATCAATGGAAACTCAACTACAAATCGAATTTGTATAACAGGTGGATAAATAAACGAAACTATCAACAGAATAATAATAAATGAAATAATAATGAAGTCATATAAATAAATAGTGTCATACTACACGTTAAAAACCTGGCAAAAAAGAAAACGAAATGTCGCCACGTTTATTTTTAAATTTTAAAGTCCAAAGAATAGCATAGCGGCACACGGAATTTATATATCTTACATTTGTTTCTTGACATCATAGGTTCATATGAATTTTTAATTTAAAAGTCAAAATTAGACGGCATAGTTGTATAATCACAAGGTATGTCACACGATGGAATTAAAATTTGCATAACTATCCTATAGTTGACGTACCTACTTATGGCAATAAAAATACTACAAAATAATCTACTACATAATGTGCTTGTTTTGGAATTTACATACCTGAACCATAACTGTCTCTTCATGGTCAACTGTTCATAATAAATGGAGGCGATTTACAGCGATATCGATCTTCTCGGGGATTTCGTCATTTTAACTGATTGATTCCTTGGTCATTTTAGTAACAGCATGTAAAATTAGTGGATTATAATTGAACGAGCTTTGATATTTTTCGTTGATTAATTAAACCACCAGAACTGCAATGATAACATTCAAAAATATTTTCAAGTTGCTTCTGACTTAGAAAACGGTGTGCTGGTCTCCCAACATCTTGATAGTGATTCAACAATAGCAACGAAAACAAGCTTATATACTTAAATAAGTAATGGCCTAAAAACATTGTAATCTATATTTTTTTGTTATCGTGAATGTATACGAGGACAAACAACAATCTAATTCATTTCCATTTTTTCGGTATACAATAAGTTATGTAATGCTACACATACGTGAGGATATGCACATTTATTATACTTTCAATATTTAATTGAGTAGTAGTTTGGGTCAAAGTCTACCTCAATTCCATTTTTTAACAATATTCGATGGGCAGAATACAACATTTGTGTCGGAAGCAAAAGCGACTCAGTGCCAGCTCAACTCATCCAAAGTAATAAATACTGTCATTCTTCGTGCGTAGGAACTGTAAGTACTTATGGTGGTGAACCTGTATACGGTTCACCCGGCATAAAATGAACATAATTGTTTTTCAACAATTGTGTTCCAGTCGACAAGGTGTGGATGCTTGTTACACTTATAACAGAGGCGACCACCTCAGACCTCAGGGGCAGCAACGCATCATTGACCTATTCGATTAGGACAATTACTAACGATTACATATATTTATTAACAGGAGTAACTTACACTAACGGTCCTATTACCTCCTTCTGTGGAGTCCTGTGGAGTCCTATCCTCTACAGTCCTATTACTACCGAATACTTACCAACTAATGTTCCTATTAACACCTAATTCTAACAGGACTGACTTACTAACACGCACAGTCCTATTCGAGGTTTGTTACAGATGTCCGTGGGCGGCAGTGGTTGGTGAGACTGCATGCTTGTTGCTATACACATTTCCAAAGAAAATTATGGTGCGAACACATTAATGACGAGACGTGACAATGCAAAATAAAAATGCTTTTGTCAAAATCAAAACGTTTTTTTTCTTTAATGGTTACATCATTTAATATTTCTAACGTCTTCTTGCATGTTTTCCTTTTGCGAAGACTTTGACGCCATAAATGTCAAGGGGAGCGGGAACTCGGTTAAAAAATAATAAAGCACGGAAGGTAATAATTTTGTCCAACATGCACAGATGCACAGCTATAGGATACTGGGACTCGTCCGCGGTTTAGCGCAAACATCACCCAGCTGTCATGAGTTAAATTATCGACGCACATCGTAATAATAACCATGGTATTCATTAGAGTGACAGTGAATACTAACCTCCATGGTTTTGCGCTGACGTATCTCCGATTATAAACAATTCATAACTTGAATTCACACTATGATGCGAACAGGGTTTAATGAACTATTATGTACCTACCTACTTACACATTTCAGTGTCACGTCTTGAGTTGACGTACGAGTATGTAGTATGTAGGCATAGAGGATTTACGTTATATAATAAAACAGAGCATAACGGAAAATCAGTCAAAAAATAATATTTTATCTCCAATTATTATCTATCTATCCAGATTAGGGCGGGACAACATTTTTTTTTTAATTTTATAAAACAAACTGTTAAAAATGTGTTAAATAATTGTTTTTTTATTTTAACCTATTAGCCTATTTAACCTATTGTGATTTTTCGTGCAAATTTGAACTTTAAAGATGTCGGTCGGCTTCACCAATGACACCTGGAAGCCGATTATTATTGCAATCGCAATAACAATTCGCCAGGTATATGGATAGAGATATTATATAGGAATTTAAGCCCTAAATATTTATTCGTTTTCATCTAGTTCCATTCCTTCTCAACAAAAAGTAGTTTTAAAACCAGTTTTTTTCTTGATGTTTGTAACATTTTTTAAAATTGTTTTAACTGTGTTTTTAAACACTTAATAAATATCAGCGATTTATTTAAAATGGTTTTAAACACGTGTTTTAAAACAACTTGTTTTAATCATGCCAACCCTGATCCAAATTACAACCTTGGTATCAGCAAGTTGAAACTTATAGGCTATCGATGAAGATTTCAAAACATGGCTATGCGTACTTAACTTACCTAAGAGAAATAAAATACATAAACTAGTTTATGAGATAATATTGGGAAGTCTATGTCGTTTATCATCTGACTAATATTATAAATTCGAAACTTTGTTTGATTAATACACCTTCACAGCTAAACCATACAACCAATCTTCATAGAATTTGGTAGGCAGATAATTAGAGTCACGGAGAAGGTCATAGTATGATACTTAATAACTCGTATTGTTTGAACAGATCTCGACGGAATGACAAAATCGTACATTTTACACAAGGAAATCGCGGGAAGCAGCTAGTACATAAACGGTTTCTTATTAATCACTCTTTGAGTGAATTCTATAATTTTACTTCATACTAAGTCGTAGATTATCTTGTGTTCAAATCATGGCATAGAGCGTTAAATCGCTAGAGAGCCATTTAACCACAAACAAAAGAATAACAAGTAATAACCACAAAGCGCGTAAAACTGCTGATGTGGTCATCAGCAATAATAAACAATACTATTGGAATTTATGCCAAAACTCGGAAAGGGCTTTTAAAGTTAAGTTTATCGAAGAATTAAATGATGATGATGTACACCAACCCGCAGTTGGCCAGCGGGGTGGACTATGGCCTAAACCCTAGTCATTCTGAGCGGAGTCCCGTGGTCAGTAGTGGGCCACTGATGGGTTGTTGTGATCGACCCAATAATATAAGAGTATTAATTGTTAACCATGACTAAGATTTATTAGGAATCGTAGGTGGCAGAACCTGTGAACGTTCCGTTCAAGAGAACTGAAAGTGAAATTGAAAGATCAAGGAGTAGGGTAGATAGGTAGGGTATGCAGTCTGGCAAGAAGGTACGTATGTACATAGGAATTTTAGCAGTTAATTTTTGGGCACAGTTCCAGTGCAGATTGGTTAGTGGTTAGCTTCTAAAAGGGGATGGTGGCCAACAAAATCTGGAAATGGATAGAACTGGGACTGAACGCTTATCGTATCTTAAATGTTCCTTTCCAGGTTAGTACATGTCTAAACAGCCACCGTCGTGAGACTCGGACAATGGCATCACATCATAATTAGCTTACGGCCTATGAATTGTTTACATAATAAGACGCAGTGGCATCCGAGCGTTTTGTAATCATCTATAAAAAGATGGGTATTATCGCGGAATCACGACCTCCCTAGTTCGCTAATTAAACAGAACAAATAGGCAGCTCTAGGTTTTGTTTTGCAATAATCATTTTCCTCCTATACAAATGTATAACAGGGCTATCGAAGATGTTAACTTTCAGTTTCGTAAACGTTGATCCGATGTCAACTATGATTTGTCGTGTTTATCATTGTTTGTGCATCTTGAACATTAAATTGATTTAATAGTATTAATGTTCAAGTTTTTTAAGTGCGTTGTTTGTTTGTCGTTGTGCGCTGTCTATTTATTTCACATATGAATCAATATAATTAAATTAAAAAATGAAAACAACAAAATACAATTCAAAAATGCTCGCATATAAAATGTATTAAAATAACCACCAGAATATTTGTTTATTTATTTTACATTACATGTGTGGGATGTTAATAAATTAAACACATTTATATTTTTATTATTTATACCTAATTAACATCAAGTTAAAATAATTTATGCAGTTAATATGTAAAATACGTATGATGCAAATAAAACACGTTGAAATTCTATCTAATTTGAATGACCTAATTGTGCTGGTATATGTATGTAAGTGTTTATTCAGAAAAAAATCGTGGACTTGCGAAGACAGCTTTAAGACATTGTGCAAAATATTAAACATAAATAAATGGTAATAAATTTACGAATAAAGCCAAGGATAGTCCATTTATTCTTAAAATTAGATTTTCGGGAAGATACAGTCCAACTACAATTTGTATTTACCATTTATTGCAAAAGTTTGCACTATCGATTTATTATATCGCAATTTCGACAATAGGTACTATGATTTTTGCAGCTCAAGCAACTTGTAATGATTGAAGATAACAAGGAGCATAAAATCATCTGAAATCACAAACTTTCAACATTCCATACGTATTTCTATATTGAGTGTTTGTGTTTTGAGCGTCTTAAATACTGTATATTGTATAGTTTACTAAAATCGCATTTTTCAATGTTATTTAAAATGTTACTTACCTAATTCCCTAAGGGTTTACTGGGATCGTAATTATTATTTTCTTCTTAATTACTACCTGAGATACAAAGGCTTTTAGCTTGGTCTCTGTTATCCGATCATTTCTGCATTTCGCCAAACCTAAAGTTTTTTAAAGTATCCAATTTCAAACAACCTCTTGCCCTCGCAATATAAATACCTAATAATTAAATTTTCTAATAACTGGTGCATAGACCTGATGTTCTATGCTATTATGCATGATATAATTTCATTATTGAAAACATTTCGTATATTCTTAGTAAACTCATGAATACTTTGACAAGAACTTTTGAAATTAAAAGTTTTTGTACTAAAACATTCATTGAAAAGTAACGGTAAAAACTACTGAATTACATTTAAATAACTATTCTATCAGCTGATTTTCCGGTTTTATGATTAGAATTTTGTTTTTGTGGGACTTTTGCGTATTAAATTAATCATTCATTATGTAAAAAAAAATATGTGTTGGTAGGTGCCTCTCATTCATTATTGAAGATTTTAGTCATTAGGTACATTAGATATTGGGGTCCTTTTGTGTACCCTACGTGACTTACTTAATAATTTTGGACGTTGAGAATGTTGTTTTTACAAAACATTTAAGAGTGAACCTTTATAACATTGTATTGAATCTTATTGTTTAAATATTTGCATAACAAACGCCCAAAAATGTTGATACCGTTACTAAACTGTAGATTGAATTGGTGAGAGTTTAATTCATTATTTAAATAGAATTCTATCAGTTCAGACGTAAATCGTGTAATTTTTTTTTCTATTGGTGTTACTGTTGGGGTTTTGTCAATATTGAATCTTTTAAAACTTATTCCTGACTCAAAATAAGTAATGTGAAACGTTGGTGCATAACAGTTTGTTTATATCTATAAACCGATATAAAAGTATTGCTTCAAACTGTACCTAGTGTGACAGACAGCTAAGTTACAATGAGTCGTTCGGCATTTTTCTTTTATTAAAATAACATGGTCTAATTGTGAACGAGTGGAAATAATTGCAGTGAATGTTTAATATAATACATTAGGGCATACGAGTACTTCCGTATTTTATGATAAATGTCATTAGTAGTATCTATATGTGCAGTTGCAGTATACGAGTATATAAATAGGTTTATTACATGAACTTTAATCAGTGCCATAATGTGATAAGTTTGAAATGGACCTCTAATAAGTAAAATTAATAGTGTCTCGCGAGTGTGTGGCCAACAAGGTTTTCAATAGAATAAACTGGACAATTCGGCCACAATACCACAATACAAATGAAGATGGTTTCGCCTTACCAGCCACCGAACAGGCTGTGCAAGTCACTGCTCAGTCAATATGGTAATCTCAAATATTTACATTATTTTAATATTCAGCTAATAATATGTTAGTTAGAGAAGATTCTATCTGGCGTATGGTTCGACTTGAGTTCGACTGAACAGAGACCGCTGCCACGACCGTGTATGACGCGATGCTGGTATATTATATATTATTGATCCGAGTAATGTGGAAACCAGCATACTATTTGGTCCAAATCAGCAGCTAACATCAATGGTTTCAAATTCAGGAGGAGTCACCTACCGACCATGGTGAATATTATTCAATATTCGCTCCTGTATGGGGTTTTGCCGGGGTGTTGAGCGGTCAACACTGCGTTAAACTGCTTGCAACATTGCTTCTTGAGCAGTGGAAAATTGTTTACTGTTTTAATAAAACATAATTATTATTATATTATACTCTATAAATTATTATAATATTCTTCAATTCTATTATTTAAGATACGCGATGATTTATAGTTACAACGAACGTTATAGTTGCAACGAAAATGAGTACCTACACTGCACATTTATACACATATTTAGGGTTTTGGCTCATAATCGGATGTGATTTTTTAGTATTTATTATGTAAGGTATGCTATGTAAAAGATTTTTCCACGTAAAATCACAGTACCATCTACCGGGTATTTACACGGATTTTTAAAGAAAGTTTTATGGCCGTATTTTTTATTTATATTGACCAAATCAACATGAATGATCTGTTGGAATTCAGTAGCCAAAATTATAACCTATATTATGACGTAAGAAAAAGAAAGATATGTACATAAACGGCTTCAACTTCATACGAAGTTGATGAAATGTCGCGGGTCACGGTAAAGACGTAGGTAAACATCTGATAATGATAATAGTAATTAAATATTTTATAATTATGCTATTACAGATCCACAATTACTGAACGTGTTCAAAGAAGAAATGGCGTATGGGGTAGAAAGATTCTTCCTGTTGTCGTACTGCCTCGCGTGCTGCTGGCCAGGTTTCAATGCCAAGAGCAGTATGCGGGTGGTGAAGCAATGGAGCGTGTTGGATTTCTACTACCCCAGCGAGGCGATACGAGAAACCGCATACCAAACCGGTGAATTCGTTCCCGGCAATTCGGTTCCTCTTGACGTCGACGTGCATTATAGGGAGAGTGAGTATTTTCCTTGATTTCTCGAATGTTCTCAAATTCAATTCAGTTATTTTAATATGGAAGATAAATGGTAAAATGATAAATTACAACAAAATAGAAGAATGTTCGTCACGGAAATATTTTAGATTATCTATTGACAAGTTTATCTTTGCGTACTTCCTCTAATAAAACACAAATATCTTTATAAAACTATTTACTGAATTTCTCAACTTGCAATAATATTATGTGTATAATATTCCTATTATTACTGGGTCTTGGAAAAGAAAAATATGGATACACGCTTAGTTACTCTACTAACCAATATAAAAGAAAAGTTAAAAAGAAAAGTGAGATCTTAATAGCGAGTCTATTTCACCACCGCGGTTTTTTGTTATTTGGCGTGCTCTCGAAAGCAAGGCATCAATTATACTATGGTGATCGTTCTTGCAGCGAGGAACGAGCGCCATTCTTGAATTTTGTGGGACATTTACCTATGTTATTAACTAGCTTAATAACACTGTTTGCTAGTTTTTCATGCAAGGACCATTTCCTTATTTTATTTAAAAAATTATCGGTGTAGCTTAAAGTTTTATACTTAGACGAGGAAGGTATATTTTGTGAGTGCACAGATTTGATCCGGTGATTTCTTCATTACCGATGCAGTGATTTGTTTGATTGTAGTTGAAACGGGTCAACTATTTTTACTGTCGTGTTCCCTAGACTAGTACCTATATATAAATCAGCCATTATATCCTTACCACCTAATAAAAGTAGAAACTGGTTCAGAATTGGCATGCATTTTACGAAGAGATAGTTTAACAGTTGGGAATAGCTAAATACGTAACGACATTGTGGAGACGCACCCTTTATATACGAGTAATGCCGCATATTTGAAAGTAAAGACGCTCTCATCTCCTTAATAAACATCCATTTCAAAATACTCACGGGATAATTTTGCTTGTGAATTATTCGCCACAAAAAAACGCAGACGGACTGACAAACATTTTAAAACCGGTTGATTATGTTTAGGTGCTATTTAAATAGCATATTCCATTTTATTATTGACCATAATTTTAATATCACACATAGACACTCCAATTTTATTTATAGGTAAAATTTACTGGTTTCTAAAGTTAAAGAATTTTCGAATTATGTCCTTCACTTGAACGGGGCCCAGAGCACATGATTTGAATATCAATTAATTATTTATTTATTTTGTTTTAAATTTAACAATTTTCGATTTTGCCGCCCCATTGAATGGGGGCCTAGGGCAAGTACCCAATCTGCCCCAACCTACTGAACATTTAATTGTAATTGTTGTTATGTTGCAAGGAAATGTATAAACACAATCATAATTATTATAGTCAATGTTATTATAAGTATTCTATCTTCTATAATAGTAATAAATCTGTAACTTTTCAAAATCTTTACATTGAATATTTTTTGAAAATTTTAATTCATGAAGCTTTCTTTATCGATACAGAGAACCAACCATTTTACTAAAGAAATTTTGTCAGTCCCTTTGTACGCGCATAACGCCTAATCCGCCACACGGATTTTCATGTTACTTTGTATCCGGATTTTAACATTTAGGCGATTTTAAATCCTGGAAAACATAAAGGTTCCTTGGGGATGTCGGAACAAAGTTGGAATGATAAATCATTAAAATGACAGCCAATTGGTTTCAAACCTACAAAACGGCGTTTATGATTAAAAAATATTATTTGTATTTCAATTTTTTTATACAAAATATATATATATTTTTAAATATTTCACCCTCTAAAGGGTTGAAAATAGGGAATAAAGTTTGAGTGATTATGTCCCTTTACTCCCGCATTACGCTGAAACGACTTAACCGATTTAAGTTATATTTTGTACTAGCTGTTGCCCCCGAATATTTTGCTGGATTAAAGAAAATATCCATAGGCAAGCATAGGCTGACCTTACTAAACCTATCCATAAACGTAGCGGGTAGGGTAATAAATCGGCTGAGCCCCCCCGCAGGCCCGCATCCCTCCTTATTTGCCCTTAGCCCATAATCACCACGCTGGGCAGGCGGGTTGGCGATCGCCGTAGATGATTGCTGCACAAAGGATGCTGCTCGTTCTCCGTTATATTCCCGTAGTCGCATCGTAGGACACCCGCGTGAAGAGGAGGAGTGGTGACAATTGTATTCTGTTCTGCCGTCACCACACGACGGACCTTTCACCTGACTACATCTATATCTAAAGGTAGCGCAATGGATATAAAATTTATTTTATTTTACTTTTGCTGCATGAGAAAAATCAAACCAACCATATCAAATGAACCAATCAAACCTATCCATATGCATAAGCTCACCTTACCAAAACTATAAATTAACGTAGCAGAATGGGTATTAAATTGGCCTCCCTCACCCCTCTAACTCTTAACATACTATTTTGGATGAATAACGCGGTCAACTAAAGCTTTCCTGCCTACGTAGCGGGATGTCTAGTCAAAATGCAGGGACTTAGAATTTTACGTAGACTTAGTCGCGGACACAGCTAGTAAAATAAAAATGTGCTATGAGACCGGGCCAAATAGTCAACATATTTCTATGGGAAAAATGTTTCGGCCAGAAAGGTGTGGATGCCTAAGTCCCCAAGGATATCATCTCATATGTGGCCGGCTTCGTATAGGGCAAATATTTATGATTACTCACTGGAATTACTCATATTTACTAACCGGATCAGCTGAACTACTTACTTAACTCAAAGTCCTATTTAACTAGGTACTATTCCTATTATCACTTAATATTAACAGGACAAACTAACAGTCCCTCGCACAGTCCTATTCTAGGTTTGTCGCAGCTGTCTATGCGGGGCAGTGGTTTATGGTAGCACGATTGTTTCTATTCTTATCAAATAAAAAAACCTACTCTACGAAAATTGGTGATTGCGAAAGAAAATTCAGTAAATAATCTACATGATGTCTACAAAACTGTGCCCATGATTCTGCCCGCGTAAAAGTATACGAACGGCAAAATAATATAGCAAATGTAAAGTTACATAGATAGGAAATCTATATCTATAAATATCTTAGCGTAATAAATGAAGGTACGTATAAGATAGAGTAAAATGAGTAGAAATAAGCCTAAGTATACAGTTGTAGTTGTTATTAAAATATAGGTAATTATTATTTATTATATACATAGATTAGATTAAGGCAAAATAGATACAAATATTCAGCGCAAACCACCTGTGCCACAGTAAATAACAAACAAAACCTGTTCACTGACCCATCAGAAACAGTAAGGTAAAAAAATAAACAATAAAAATTGCAGGCGCAAAAGCAGGACCAAAAAAAAACAGACTCAAGACCCGAGTACGAGCCCACAGTTCGTCATTCAGGGTCACTTACCAACATGCCGTGGAGATATATGCTTTGGAGAAAGAAATACAACGTTAGAATAATTACATAATATCTAAATGGCAAGAGATTTAGTAAGCAGAAGTCGCAAATTTCAATTTTATTACAAATAAAAAACAGAATAGTTATAAGTATAGAATAAGTAACATTAGAAATTCAAACATGTTAAAAAAACCTTGAGTGTGCCTACGTAAAACTAAATCTAATGTAAGTAGGTACTTAGCGTACATACTTTGCGGCATCTCGATACAAATTCTAGTCTCTATAGTAATTAAATTATATTAATCTATGAACGTGATTGAAACGAACTAGGTTTCCCAGATTTTCCATTAGAAATACTGAGATATTTACTTAATTAAGTACCTAGTAAAAAATCACGTCACGATTTCAATTGTTTTCGTGTTGTATGACGAATTCCTTGATTGTTACTTTCTTATTGAAGATTTTTAATAGCTCTGTTTACCTTTCAATGCCAGCCTTTGCCCCGAAGTGCCATAATAATTTGTACCAAGCGTGTTAAAATAATGAAATAAATACACTATAGGTATACACAAACATGTAGCAGAAGCCTAAATAGATAGATTGATTATATAGATTAACTTCTTTTTAACTTTTTATTTTACGCCAAAAGGAAAAGAAATACAAACATAGTAAAAAACATACATAGTACAAAAGGCGGTCTTATCGCTGAACAGCGACTTCTTCCAGGCAACCTTGTGGTGAGGAGTTACAGAAAATAGCTTTATAAATGTAGAATGTAGAAATAAATTTAATCATAAACATTGAAAAAGATAATGAGAAAAGCACAAGAGGAACACGAATAGGAGGTAGAACCTTATGGATACTACGCTCTTTGTCACAAACGCATTTGCTTACTTAGCACGAAAAACGGGTGCAAGACGGGTTCTACTTTAAATTTGAACAACAATTCCTATACGGCAGAACCTAAAAACGTGTGCTGGTATAGCGAGATACTTCCTTTGGAGAACCGCATACAGGTTCTACCATCGACTACCATCTAACTCAGGTCGATATGGATAGAGTGACGAATTGCGTCTGTGGCGAACTGTGTGTGTGGTGTGACGGACTGCGTGCGTGACGAATTGCTTTTGTGACAAACAGCGTCTCGTATTTTGACGTCCCTACAGCGTGACAGCGCTTGCCCACCAAAATCGTTACCGTGCGACGGGATTATTTCGGACGCGCGATGCCCACAGCCGTGACGGCGGCGATCGTTTGTCCACCACGCCGAAATTGCCGACGCTGAACTCAAGTCAACAATCCATGCACCGGCGCCGGCATTCGCGGCGCGGTGGACAAGATCCCACATGTTTTAGTATTGCCGGCGCTTCGGCCAAACACCATTGCACCAGGACCACTTTTTAGGTTACGTGAAACGTAGTCCTTTGACCTAAGGTTTCTGAAGAAACGTTGTTATTTTAAATTTATGTTATCAATTACAGATGGACTAAAATCACGGATTTTCATAACAAATCCTCGCTTCGATGGAGGGAGGCCAATCACCTTGGGCACTGTGGAAGAGGACGGGCGGATAGCCGCTTATCCAGATTACTCGTGGCACGAGAACCAAGGCAAGAACTGCCTTGGACTCACTTCTGTGTTCAGGACCGCTGTAAGTTTTCTTCTAGGAATATTAACCCGTAATATTCTCAGGATTTGTTTTTGTGCTAAGTTATGAAGACTCGAAGGAAAATGGGTAAAATTTAGATGCTAATTAGATAGTACAAGTAGATAATTTAAAAAAAAAACCGTCATTAGACAAGACTTCATATCGCTTCGGTAAAAAAATTCAGGTTATCGCAAAAACGAAAACCTTGTAACGCGTTATAAAAATAAAATACTAATGCTGATGATCAAAATAAATACAATGTAAATTGGTAGGTAAACCATAGATGAAACATTCATCATAACTCGCAATCTGTATTGAAATAAAGAAATACGTTTGGGTTCGGAACCCGAAGGGTAACGGAGGAACCTTTTTGCTCTCACTATAATGTCAAATGCCTCTCCTTCCGTCTATCAGAGACTCCTAGTACCTAAATAAAATGAGATAAGGACATGAAATTAAACAACAAAAACTAGTTTAAAAAAATACATAATTATTTGGAGGGAACTTAAGTTGAAATCATTTCCAGAAACTTAACTCCGCAGTTCAGTTAGCATTAACAATAGCAAATCTGAGGCATCGTTACAGAATTCTGAGATGTGTCGGCAGCAGGCACCGGATAAGTGTTTCTCCGCATGGCATTCCATAAAGATCTGAATGTGCTGCGATCTTAAATAAAAAACTGCTTCGAATTTTGTACCTGAATTATGTCTAAATCCCTTTTCAGGTTTTATCATAAAAATACCAATGGTTTCTGTATTACGAGTAGATATAATCACATCTATGACTGGTGGAAAATAAAGAGTATTATTCAGATTCTGGTAGAATTTGTCAATGATATTATACGATAAAAGAAGGGATCCTTATTTTTAACATTTATCTTTGTTTTGTCGTTGATGATGATAATAATGATTGGTGACTGATGTTAATTACAGATAGACAGGTGTAACCGACTGTGGGTGATGGACACGGGCAAGATCGGCGAGCGCCAGTTCTGTCCGCCACAGCTGTTGGCGTTTGACCTCAACACTGACAAGCTCCTCTACAGGCACAAAGTCAATGAATCCAACTACATAGCTACCTCGCTGTTCGTAACTCCAGTAAGTTTTTATTGGCCTTGACAATCGTCTGATTTCAATCGACATGATCCGAGAATGTTACAGTAGATGTGTCACTTGTTACATACATTATTTTGGAGGGAAATACGAAAATATTTCTATACTTCATTGAGTAGAAATCAGGTATAGATACCTATTTTGTTGCTTTTTATACCCAATTTGAACGCCTAATTTTATATGGGAGAGTTTTGACAGAGATAGACCGACCGGATAACGGTTACGGAGCTTATTCGCGACAAATGGCACCAGTGTTTACGGACAGTTAGGGCTATAACTAAAAAACCATTGGAGATATTGAGATAAGTTATAGTTATATAAGTTATGCGGTAAGTTAGTTACTCTCTACAACCCCTGAAACTTTCATCAAAATCCAGTCATCGGCTTCGGAGCCTATACGCTGATCGTTGATTATGTTTAGGTGTTATAAATAGCATATTCCATTTAATTACTGACCTTAATTACATCACAGACTAATATTCCAATTTTATTTATTGATAAGATAAGATTAAATTATTTAAATTAGTCCAAACCCCAGTGCTACTTCAAGACAGAAAATAACTGTAGAAGTACATACCATACCATATACAAACCATACCATATACATACCATACCATATACATATCATACCATTACCATACATAATAAATATCTTATTAAAAAATACTAAAACACACACATTTTTGACTTCACGTCGCTATGCTTGAGTTGGTAGGTAGGTACTTATACAGTATACGGTGATGAAATAAACAATATTTAAAAAATATGCTTATGCCCAAAAGTGCTCACGAATGTTTTTCAATTCGCTCAATATGGCCGCTAGTTGACTTCTGAGGGCTGAGATGGCCGCCTGTTGCGACTCTCAACTTTAGAGTCTAAAGTGTATAATAATAATGGCTTTGTGACATGTAGCGTAGAATCCATCAAAAATTTGTTGAGGTTATTTATTGCTTCGACGGCATAAATGGACGCAGTTGTCAGTGATATTTAAGGTGATACAACGGCATTTAGTGTGTTATAATTTCCACTAATTTACTTAATTAATAGGACTATGAACCTAAGTTTTGAACATATACATTTTGACTATATGATCTGAATTTCTATAAAACGGTAACACAAAAAAAAAACGATAAATAATTTTATGAAGTAAGCTCTAATTATTTTCAATTTTCTGTGCCACTACTATATTTTTACGAATACTTTTTGAGAAAATAATAATTTCTAAAATTCACTAAACCTTTTTCTTAACCCATCAAATAGTTAATAGTGAAAATAATGTTTGGAGCGATTATTTTCGAGCGCGCGCTCACTATAGCCATCTCACTATTTACGTACATGAAATAGTTGCATCACTGTTATTTTAAAACACCATAGCGCTCCGCGATTGGTCCGTGATTGGGCCGTGATCCGTCCACTTCATTTTCAAGTGAGGATCGATGTAGCGCCTTAAATTATATATGACGTACGTCATACCATACAGCGGTGTTTCAAAATTGTACCGGTTTGTCGTGCTTTATATGGATGCGAAAGATAATACGGACCGTATGATACAGAAAGAGATAGCTATATGTTACGAGTTGCGTTTGAAGAACGCAAATTACGACAATTGTCTGAATTTGACAGGCTTAATCATCGCACGCTAGAACCATATTTACTTCTCTTCTCATATATAATTGGCAGCGGTGGTATCAGACGATCTCTTTACAGTTTCTGCCGGCCAGCATAGCTTACACAAAGCTTTTCTTATAGGTGGTTGATGTTGGCGGCTTCGAAGGCACCGATTGTTCAGATACCTATGTGTACGTGGCGGACGTGACCGGCTTCGGTCTTCTGGTGGTCGATATGTTAACTGACCGTTCTTGGAGGATCACTCACAGACTATTGTACCCGTACCCATCGAGTGGAAGTTTCACCATCGACAGTGAGTGTTCTTAGTCGTGCTCTTAAAAGACTGAAATTTCTCAGAACAAGAAGTTTTAGTGACAAAGTTAAAAACAATTGACTTTGATGATCTACACAATTAGACACAAAAATAAAATCGGTACCTAGTCCTCACCATCCAAAATGGAGCAACGTGATAGGGTACGCTCCAGACCTCCTTAGTTATGAGAAGAGAGCCATGCATTGATGAAATTATATAGCCACAATCAGACTTTTTTATTTGTATATTAAGATAATATCAAACGGGCGTGCAGTCCCGCCATCCACTGCCATTCGATGCTGGTCACAGATGCGTTTCTAATGTTACTGCCCCTGAGGCCTGAAGTGATCGGCTCTTGAGCAAGTATTACCGGCATCCACAACTCTGCTACCGGAACACAATTGTTGAAAAACAATTGTTCCCCAGCTGAAAAGTGTGTGGCGGTGGTACCGGCCCCTAGCGAGCCGTATACTACCGCTTAACGTGCCTTAATAACTGGGCACCGGGGAACCAGTGTGTTACTACGGTTTGCATGTACATAGGTACATTTGAATAGTCAAATCAATGATAAGTCGTGAGTAGTAAATCCAAGGTACACACATTTTTTTAAACTATTGATGTTCACACAGTAATAATAACAAGTAAGTTTTAATAAGGAACAACGTGCCAAAGGTACCTACTGCTTATTAAAGAAACTTAAAGAACTTTATCCAGCAGCCTGTGATTGGAGATTGGCTAAATGGCAGAAGCATATACACCACATAGTGTAGTAAATGGAAACAATAAATTACACAACTAATCTATGAGTATATATTACCTATATGTTATTTTTATATTATATGTTATTATTTTATATGTTGTAACAGATGAAAGCTTCGATCTGATGGACGGAGTTCTTGGTATGGCATTGTCACCGAAAAGACCCCAGGATGATAAACAGTACTTGTACTTCCACGCGCTGGCATCAAGAACTGAAAACATTTGCCCTACAAGCGTTTTAAAAAATGATTCCTTCATTCAAAACAGTAACGCTGACCCTTCCTCTATGACCGTGAGTATTTAAATTTAAACGTGACAATTAATTCCCAGCGGGTCTAGTAGGTATAAGGCAAGTTCATCTAGATAGTAGCAGTAATTTAAACCCATTAATGAAACCCTAGGCTTAAGCAAACAAGTAATTTGGTAAATTCAATTTACCTGCATGTCTAATCAATTTCTGGAGCTATCGTTTCATATGTTTTGCCCGTAACTCAAAATTATGTTTATGCAATTAGCGGCATTTTAGTAAACGGACGGCAGTATACAGGTTCTACAACCTGTTTTTATCAATATTGCTGTATTATTATAGTTCATTATGTGAAAATATAAAACATTTTAGGTGTTTCCCGGTGAACGACCCAACCAATCAGCGGCTCAGGCTATGGACCATAACGGCATCCTGTACTTCGGTTTGATGGACCCACCTTCAATATATTGTTGGAACACAGCCACTAAATTCGAAGCCAAAAATTTCCACCAGATCGCTGTCGATCAAGAGACATTGCAGTTTGCGAGTGGTGTGAAAATCATAAATAATCTAAAAGGCGAACAAGAACTTTGGGTGCTCACTTCTAGTTTCCAGAGAGTTATGACAGGTACCATCAGTTCCAGTCGCATAAACTTCAGAATCCATGCTGAGAAATTAACAGTCCTATTGGAACATTCCCCTTGTTCGAAAGTCCCAAGGGGTCAGAGACATGGGCACCATGCGGACCTTGTATCTAAACCACCGTCATATCAAACATGGAGGTATGGTTCTGCGGCGTATCTTTAGAGATTATAGAAATATCAAACTTAACGTAATACGAGTATGTAGAATTATTGGCCATATCCAATCAATTAACTTCAAATTACTACACAGTTTTGAACAATGAAAATTAATTATGATTGTGACAAAATAATAAGCATGTAATTTATTGTATGTTAAGTATTATATTTTTAAGAAAATTTAACGATTTGGTTTTATTTTTGTTAAACCGACTGCTTCAATATATCGGTATACATTTGTATTTTTCTTGCAATACTCATGTCTATATGTTTATCTTCGATACCAACTATCATTCCTCCTATGATAGATGCATCTACTTTCTCTGTGAGTGTAATATTTTTCCCTTCCTTAACAAATTTTTTTAAACCTTCCATAAGAGATTTACGTGTACCATCGTCAAGGGGTTTTGCAGTGATAACTTCACATAAGGCTTCGTTTCTATGCGCCACCATCACAGTCAGAAACATTGTAATCATTCGTCTTAATAATTTTAATCTTCCATTTTCGGCTACTACTGCTAAGAAGTTAGCTGCAGACGGTGGCATGCCTAAAAGTAATAATAATAATCACTTTTAAAATTAACATTCAATAAACTTACGTTTAATCTACTCTGCAACAATCCGCAAGCAAAACATATGATGGTCTATACATTCATGCTTATGGTACCACCCTCCCTCCCACATAGGAAAACATGCACATGCAACAGTGAAAATATACACCAACATTCATACCATCACTAACACGTGTTTTGCCCTAAAACAGGGCATCATCAGGGTACGACGACTACGACTAGATTACGACGGTCGATCGCAAAGTCTTTTGTTCGCGGATTTTTGCAAAGAAGATTAAACGTTACTTTATTACAATGGATTTCCGCAAAGTAACGCCTGATACAATTAATTATATTTACATTCAATGTTTTCCATTCAATTCGAATGTAATGGAAGATAAGTAATAATAGCTAATTAGGTAATAGTTACTGTCAAGTTACAAATGTACCGTGTATTTATTGCTTTTTTTACTAATGAATATTAACAGAGATTGGTGAGCTTAATGAAAGTATGATTTTGAAATAGAATTATCCTAAAAAATAGATAACCTGCTTTTTCTGCAACGTCCTTCATTACTTGCGCTTTAGCGGCCGATGATAGCATACTAGTTTCGATAAAGTCGACCACTTTGGGCTTAAGAAGCTCCTTGTGCAAGTCGCGCAGGTGCTTCTCAACTTGGTCAATCTGTTTCATTTGTAAGGCTGCGCTGTACAGCGCTGAGACATAACGTCCTTCGACACCTGTAGTAACACACAAGACAGAAATCAATAAAAAATTTACGTAGTCATCATTTTAATAATATATTTAATGTATTTCTTATTTGCCCGTTCATATTTATTGATTTTGTTCTTATTTGTGGTGTGCAGTTCCGTACTTAAACGCACACGGGATTGAGAGCTTTCAATCCTAACTCATCGACCAGATCAAGCCACCCCCGCCCCGGTCTCCAGTTGGATGGGTGACCGCTAGTGTTGAAATTTTATAAGCGGTCCCGGTTGTTGTCGCTGGATAACAGTCGCTTAGACTTGTTGCAGGCCTTTAGGCGGCCTGTACACATCTGACACGCAGGCTGGTTGTTTTCTACCCCAAGGGGCTGTTTCCCAATGCTACCACTGCGCCCTACCCCTACCATGTATGTCCTCGTGCTACAACGGAGCGAACATGGGAGCCAACTACACGAAGTCCTCGCCTCAACCGCACTGGAGAAGCGTGGTGGAGGACGCTCCAGACCTCCAGAAGCGAAATGAATGGGTACTCCCATTCATTTCATTCCAGGTTTTCAGTGGATTTCAAGTAGCATTCGTGGGAAAGTAGCATGAGTTTGAATCTCTCTGTTAGGTAAAGAGGCGCAGTGGGATTAAATAGTGCGCAGTATGAAGTATAAAGTGCATAAGCATTCGAGCGAAGATGGATTGGGAGCCACTTGAGCTTAGTCGCTCCTTAGTGAGGTCAAGATCTCACATATCAGCATAGTTCTGTAGTTTGTTGTCGAAGACGGACCTACATCACTTAAGTAGGTAGGTACCTACTTAAAACTGATTTTGTAAGAGTGAGTACTAACCGAACACTGGAATTGGAGGTTTGGTAGATATGCCCTCTGAACACATTTTCCGCAGAAATACTTTAAACATTGTTAACAGCAAAAAATTATCACTTTACTTTTAGATGTTAGTCCCACAACTTCTCCAATAGATTTTGGTGGTTTTAAATTACTTACTTCCTTAATTCTTTCTGCTTGACAAAAAATGACGTGTAAAATACTTCATTTTAAACTTTAATGTAATGTTTGACACCAAAAAGTTATATTAGAAATAGAATATGCAGATAAAAAAAACGATTCTTGGTATTCAAAAATAAAAATATTTGATAGAATTCTTACTATTATGCATATTATATATGTGAAAAATAGTTTGTTTGTTTGTCTGATACGCCTTCACGGCTAAACATACGATTAATGTTCAAACAATTTGGTAGACACGTTTTTGGATTGAGTCAAGGAGAAGGTCATAAAATACTTTTGAATTTGAATATTGAGCATACATTTTCCGCGGTCGAATTCGCGTGCAGCAGCTAGTAATGAATACACGTGAAATAAGGTACTAATTAATTAAGCTAATATTATTATGCGACTTTGAAATCAACGCACACAGTGTTAGTTAAAACTAGCTGCTCACCGCAGCCCGCGTAGATATAGTTTTTTTTCCATAGAAACTTAAAATTGGACGTCCATTTTACAAAAAAACTTGATAGGTCCAAACTGTCAACATTTCACGGTGCCGGAAATCGTCAGTGGCTTTCGTTCGGCATTTGTGAATAAGTCGGAACGTCTATACGGAAACTCAGGTGGAGAATGTTAAGCACCTACTTCAAAAGGAATTATTTTATATTTTTTCTACTTGACAAGCACCAAATATCTAGCTATAAAACTGTCTCCAGTTTTAAATAAATCATCAAAATCATAGATTTTTTGCAGGACCCGACATAAAAAAATACTCATGCTGACGGTAATCAATTAGAGCAGTGTAAATTGTATGTTCATTTAAATATATATTTTTGTAAGAAGGGTTGTAAGGCTAAATCAAAACATCATATTGGAACGCTTGATCTGTCTCTAACAAGGCCCTTATGTAGATGACTAGGGAACCTAAAGCCATCGCTGACGTCAAAGAGTTGCAAGTCCCTCCCTCTGATGTTGCTGCCTTTTTGATTCGATGCTCCTCCTGAGTAAAATAAAAAAATACTTGTATGTTGTAGGTATGCTATATCGGTCCTGACAAACACAAGTAAAGGTTACGAATACAATACGGTAAGACATTGTTACTTACATTAAATTACATTATAACAAAACGTAAAAAATACAGTAACAAAATATACGTGACGAGTAACGATATGTCTTTTTCACGTGCGATCCCATCCCATCGCATATCGTCCAAATATTATTTTCCACAAGGAATGCTTTATAATGGTTCATATATTATTATCTGATGATGCCGGAAGGTCTTTTTAATTATTTCATTATTTTTTAATACTTCTCTATCTTTTGGCGATGGAGCCGATGCAGGTCCGATGAAGCCAGTGAGCTTCAGGAACGGTTGTCTGTCGTCGGCATAACAACCTCTAGGTTGTTGCCATGAGATTATCTTGTTCATCCATCGCGGTTTTACGAATTCGCCGTATCCTTGCGAAGCACAGTAAAATACTGAAAAAAAACCAACTTCAAATCACTACTTGGATAGTTTCAAAAACGTCACCCTTTTCAGGTGAATTCTGTTGATCGAATATATTCTGTTCTCCACGTTTCTTTACTCAAATTGTATGTTTATCACTAACTTGTGTTTTTGATGGACAGTAAACTTAGATTCTCAGACCACATTGACAAAATTATACTAGGCTTCAAGAGACCAGCAGCTGTCACTCAGCTCTACAACAGCTACGCAAGAAATAAGCTGGAGCACTGTGTGGTGTCCTACATACAAGTTACACATAGGCAGAATTGAAAGGGTTCAGAAAAAAATATTCGCAGTCTAGCATACCGCTTCAAACCTCCGCAAACTTTAATTTTGAGCTACTATGCGCTCGCCGAGCTCATTCGGATTTATTATTCCTGCACAAACTGACAAACTCATGTTATACATATCCTGATCGAAGTGCCATTCCTAGATCAGCTCACAATACAACGATAATGCCACGGGCTTGGCAAATCCGATATTTCCTGTATCTGCATTTTTCACCTTTTTTTCATTCTTTTTATCACGTGCTGGTGCATTCAAAGTGTAAATAACAAACGGTAAAAATCACCACTGCTGGTCAGAACAAGCCCTCATAAAAGAAATATTATGGCAATTGTCGTACTAGAAAAACATTCATAAATTCCGAATTTATAAATGGAACATTCATAACAATTTATGATGTACAAATTCAGAGTTCATAACTCTAAATCAAATCAGTCTAGATACTTTTTTAGAATACGTGTTGTATACGACATATACACTTAAACTACTGAACATAGTGGTTTAGGTAGTTGCACGTGTAAATCTTGAATTATTACAACTGTGTTAGTCAGAAGCCTCTCTTCTGACTTTCACGCGGTTAAAGTGGCGGGGTAAAGTCAAGCTATTAATAAAGTTATTACATAGTAATACGCACACTATTTTAGTATCTAGTTTTAATGCATCAGGTAGTTATTATATATATACCACTAGAGGTGGGTGGCCACGTCAGCCCATAGATACCAAGTTATTAATTAATAAGCAGCTTAGTAGGAGAGCCTCAATCTAAATGTGTGACGTACTCTCGGCGAATAAGATAAATGCCTCGTGTACGAACTATAGTAGTGGGGGTAGTTTCCCAATGGAATCGTACGCATTCTACCAGCTAGAACTATGCAACGTGCTTTGCAATTCATATGAAATGTTTATACGGTTTGTAAATCTTTTGTAAAATATGTTAACATGACCGCATAATTAAGTTTCTGTTTCTAAATATAGAATTTTACAATTTACACTTTTATTATACCTATCAACATGTGAAGAGTAACATTACTATGTTTGAATTAAATTTTTGTTAGAACTTGACATACTTTGTTGCATAAACAATGTGCTGGTTCCAGCGGGATGATCCCAGGCTTCGACGGACTTAGTTTCCTTATAAATCTGGATGCATAATTTGTAAATGTTTGCGGATAGGTCAATGCCCTCCATGCACTCGAAGAGGCGAGCCAGCACCAATGCTCTTACACGACTCATTTGCTGGAAAGCCAGCCCTGAGCCTTGCATCAGCTGCGCCTGGCATTCGGGAGTCAGTTCACAGGCTGCGTCCAATTGCGTCGTCTGCACTTCCATCGCCGATATCAGCAGTTGCATCGTGCACGCATCTACAACAATTGTTAATTTTGAATGGTCAGAAAACTAATCTATGTCAAGGCACTTTCACCTAAATTTCCTAAGCGCTAGTGATTTAAAAATAGCATTGTAACGGCGCGTTGCGGCGTTAACTGAACTAGAATACTCTGGCCTTCTGTGTATTCAACCGTATCGGGGCCTACAATGGAAACTAATATTCGTAAGCAATGGACACTTTTAAGATAAGTTAGACCTCACTAAGACAACGTGGATACCTCTTACGTTTTACGTAAAATCGTGGTTACTTTTATCACATGCTTATGGTGCGACAATAATTAACTACAGCCAATTAGCTGCTCACTGCAGGGCACGACCACTTTGAACTGTCAAGGCCTGGAGCGTACTCCGCCACGCGGCCCCAGTAAGGACTAGTGGATAACTTAGTGGATTGTCGGAAATTCTGAGGCCACTTGAAGATCCCCGACAAGGCTTAACGACAGTTATCTAACACGCCAATTTACGAAAGCGCTCATGAAATTTTGCTATTAGCTGTCACTGCAATTTTGATATTCCATAACATGTCGATTAGTCGCACAAGCTGCGGGACTATGAGTTCTTCAACAGTTCGAAGTTCTTCAATACATTAATGTTATTGATATAAATTTAACATTATCCACGTTATCTTAACTTAACAACTTATAGGGTTACATTTTATGAAAAGCTTTAGCCGATAGACCATGTAAACTGTTCGACTGGGCATGTACTATCTACAGAAACTCATGAAGTAGTTAGTATCTGTGATGAAGTAGTTTGTAGGTCCCATGCAGAAGGGCGGTATAAGATTAACCTAAGAAGCAAAGCAAACCTGAACGCACTTAAAACTACTTTGGGATTTTACATTCCATGTGCAGCTGTGTATATATTAAACCTGACCTCATGCTCATTTCCTACTGTACTTCCAAACCATAAAAATATGCCACAGTAATGGTATCTGGATGTCCTGATGTCCTTGATGGTGATGTCAATTTGAAAAGTACCTATCTTGTGGTGGTGGTATCTTCTAATTACCTGCAGCTTTTCTGCTTGGCATCTTCGTCCGAGCTTCTTGCACATATTGCTCGAAATTGAAACGATAAGGCTTTTGAGTTCCCATCGTACCAATCGTCAGCGGTTCCAGAAGAGATGATAATACTTCTAAGTTTTCAAATATTACTTTGCTCACTGTGAAAAATGTTTTTTTTAATGTTTATAAAAAAATACTACCCTACTAGTCCCACAATTTGGAATTCATCGAATATCAAACCTGGTATCTTTATTTGGGAAACTGCTGGGCGCCTGCGCGCCCGTAAGGAACAAAGAAAGAAATATAAGGAAGTAAGTACCTACAGTACAAACAACAGTTGTGTAAATAATGAGCAAAAAGCGTAGCTCGTTCGTTAAGTTTGATCGCGATCTTCGTGAAAGTTTATCTCTCCGGAATGTAATTACTTATTGCGAGTCTAGATCACGGTATACTAGAAAATAATAGCTGTTATGTATTAGAAAACCTGGTGTGACGTCACCCGCAATAAAAGCTTAATCTATCGTGTCTTGTTATAGTGTATTATTATTGGAGTTATAGTGAGTTATAATTCAATTTATATACTTACTATAAAGATAAAAATATTCTTTTATATTGACTTAACGTAACGTAGGTAGGTTAATCAATAATAATAAAAAAAGCACAAAAATAAAACATAATAAATAAATATTTACATAGTGTAGGTACATGAATAGAAATGTTTTTATGTCCATGTCACTTCGTTGCTGCATTCGTACTGCATTGTTTTTTAAACATCTTTATTGTTGAAATAGCAGTATTGAAATTGAATTGAATGAAATAGGTGGAATGTTTTCGTTTTAAAATCCAAGTTAAGTGCTTAACAATCAAACAATAAAATCGCACTTAAGTATTGTAGTCTTACTCAACAGCGTATTGCCCGTCAAGGAAAGACGTAAGTGCCTGCTTGGTCTTATACATAGATTTGCCTGTTAAGTTTAACTAAGATATAATGAAAACACAGTTGACACGCATTATTCGAGGTTTTACATAGGGCGCTTTACATTTTGGCATTATTTTATTCTTCCATAATTTAGTTCGGGGTTGTTCTGAGGTAGGTAGGTTATAAGAGAATAAGTTGTATGTATTTAAAAAACAGAACTAAGAAATAAGAACAGAATAAGATGTATGTATTTCAATTACCTACGAATAAAAATTATAGAAGGTAATTTATATGGTGACGAAATCTTTATATAAATATTTATGCAATATTATGTGTATAGGGAAGAAAAGTGTTGCGATGATGAGAGTAGCTTTAAATACTCGTAATTGCTTTTACGATAGTATCTACCTGCCTTCTTAGATCAGATTTTATTTTCATAGTTATCGTACTTTGTGTTGTTTGAATACCGTTTACGATATTCAATAATTAAGACACACGTGACTTGATTGTGGGCTTGGAAGGATGGGGACTTTAAAATCGCGTTAAGACTTTATTCTATGAAAGAAAACAGATTTTCTGTAATTAGATGTTAACACACCGTTATGACCGCCTTCCAGACTAATATTTTCTAGGCTCACTTATTTAAGCCAATTCTAAGCCTGATAACAGGGGAATTTAAAATGAGTTAACATTTGACAGTGCCAAACTTCGTGTTAGGGACAAAGTCGTGGACAAAGTAAAGCAGGCGAAAGAATATTCCCTCGACTACCAGAATGGTACTATACTATTCGGTACCATACTATTCGGAATACAAAGATACAAAAGTTCTTATATACTTATAGATATTTATGAGTATATCTTTAAATAGGTTGTATTGTTACAATTCTTACAGATTTTATAATAATTACATCATACGTTCACGACTTTGTAGAATAGATTCATAACTATTTCACAGCACTTAACAATACGCGTTTAATTAATAAAGGTCAAAAACGTGTAGTTTGCAACTAGTGATTGATTGAATTAGTTTCTCGATACATCTATCTTTTTAATGCCTACCATACTCGTAGATAGGTGAGACCACAAAAAGGTCAGAGGGTGTTTAAGCTTAGGAATTAGGCAATCTTATAAGTTTTCACGATCAAGCATAAACTAACTCCAGACTGTATCACTTAATTGTACTTAATATCTCTGCAACTTTTAGTAAAGATTCGGTTTACAACAATTTTATATTAGTATTATTTCATCATTTTGTAAAATATCCTGATTCCTCATGCCTATGAGCGTTTCTGATCACGTAACAATTTGCGGAAGTTCATAGGGATATATTATGGAGCTATCTTACAAATTAGTAAATAATATAAATATTATTGCACAAAACGGCCTAGATCGTGGTTCCATGGAGGTTGGTGGTTGAACTAAGACTGATGTATCGAACATTACACACTTCAAAGGACCTGAAATTCAATAAGTTTACCCAAGTGAAGCATCGAGCTCCCGTGACCATCATTCGATTGCATCATTAGGCCCTGGATTGCCACCAGGGCCAAAGTACTGTAAGATTCAAAGTAACTCAAACTTTTTTTTTTTAACTCAAATTATAAACTTAAACAAACTCAAACTTAAGGCGTTAACTAAATTTTATTGTCTTCTTCCCTTGAGTAGGTACATATTGGTTAAACTTTATTTTTTTTAAATACGATCAAATCTACCTATGTCAACCCGCTGGTTAATCGCATATGCGATCCTAATCGGCTTCCAGGTATCGTTGGTGATGCCGACCGACTTTTTTAAAGTTCAGATTTGCACGACAAATCGCGTAGATACCGATACCGATAGTCTTGTCTTCAGTTAAACATAACCAGCCGGTCGAAGTCTATTCTTATAACTGAAACTGAATGGTAACGAAGTTTAATTATTATACCATATTCATAATCTTTGGAGCGATAAGTCAAAGTATCAACGTCCGTTTTGTTGCGGATGCGATCCATTCGGCGCGTGATGTTCTGCAGATTTTCTTTCAGCTTCGATGGCACGGATTTGTCTAGCTCGTTGATTGTATACTCCAACTGTCCTGGTGCACAAATTTACAGCGTTGAATTTGACGGAGCTCCATAATTGGTTATATTTTAAAGCGGTGGTTAGGGTGGTGGTGGTGGTGGCTATATACGTGGTAACATAATAATAGATTTCAACTCCTCAACGAGAAACTTATTTTAGTGCGTGGTTTATTTTCTTCTATTTAATAAAAATGTCTTACCCCTTGCCATTCCGAGAGCGACGTACCATTCGGGATCTTTGGAGGGCTTCTTTTCGTAATATTCCAATAATTTGTCAAGCGTGATGGAAATTCTGAATACTTTTGGGACATTGTAAATAAAGTCTTGGGTGTCAAAGAAAGGATAAATACCCACAACAACCCCCCATAATAAAGCTATGACAACGGTGTACTTTTCATACATTTTTTAATGAACTGGCCGTTTGTAGTAAGCAACTCTACGTGTAGTAAAAAAAATAGTACGTTAGGCAATTTAGGCCATATGTTTTCCACTGATTGGTCGTAACAATAGCAACAGGTATGAAGTTATAGCCGGTGCACAATTAGGTCGACGCTTTAAGATAAACATAGGTAACTGGCAAGAAAAATTCAAAGCATCGAAATATTTTTGCTTCTATCCGTGGTCAGCCAGCATTTATATTCATTACGATGGCTTGTGGCGTTGTTCTTCTATGGATCATTAAAGACGTGCATCTATAATCATTATGGTACAAATTTGTAGAGTTACATTATCATTAAACGAACAAAATTCATGACAATAATTCGTTACAGTAAGCATAACATTGGTCTCAAATAATGTTAATGTTATCCGTACGATTTGATGACTGTTTATTTAAGTTTAGAAAACACTAGTGTCACGATTACTGTTATAGTTTTTATTTTTGCGTAAGTACTTATATAATTAGTTTACTTATATAACTTTCAGCGGAGAGAAGCATTATATTTAACATTGTTGAAAATAAGAATCGATTAGGTAATATTATAAATTTATCATTATTACCTATTAGCCTAAAGCGAGTTAATAATTTATTATACAATTATACAACACACCATCATATATGATGAAATTTAGAAATAGAAGAAGTATAAAGGATAAATTGTAATGATTGGTAAATTTTACACTACATGGCCGTGAATGGTCAAAGGTAGGGTGATCGTTTAAGTATTCATCTCTCTATTATTGGTAATGGGCGTTGGCTATTGCGAGAAGGGCGATGGCGCACGCGGCGCGAACAGATAAAATTTGAATCGTGCTTGCGCTTGCACGTCTTGCAATGCGGTTGTTCCGCTCACATACAGTGTTAATAACAAATTTTAACAAATATCGGTGATAAGGTGTTAGCTCATGGCAGTGTTAATCTTCGTAGTAAACCATGGCAATGTCCCATCAGTGGTTCATACAGTGGTCTTCTCCCCCGATCATCTTCGCGGATATTACAAGACATTACGAAAATATAAACCCACAACTGAATGGTTATGACCCTAAGTTTGTTAGCCCGTTACGAGGTAGTTATGATGTAGATAATAATTATATGAATTCCTATTACACTCCGCCGCAGGTTGAGAACCGCTATTTTCCTAGCGTGGAGACAGCAAAACATTTGAATGGTAAGAATTGTAAATCCATTACTTTTAACTAATTAACCAAGAATCTTTGTATTTTTTTTTTATAAAATTAATAACAATGTTAACCTAACTAATTTGCTAAAACTTTTAAGCGTACTTACTAGTTTAGCTACTTGTTATTTATTTATAATTTTCAATGAGGAGTTTATTTTTGTGTGATATTTAATTTAAAAAAAATATTATTATTTAATACTAGCAGTTGCCAGCGACTTCGTCCGCGTTAAGTAAATGATTATTAATCGGGATTGAAAGTATCATATGAACTCCGTTCTCCGTAACTGAAATCTATTTACCAAATTCTATAAAGATCGTTTGTATGGTTTAAACGTGAAGGCGTATCAAACAAACAAACTAATTTTCGAATTTATAATATTTGTAAGAAGTATGATTGATGATAATGTAAAATGGATAATGTGTACCTATCATATAAAACAAACGGAGGTAAATTGCTCAGCTGGGCCAGAAATAAATTAAATAAATTTGTATTAAACTTAATGTAACAGAAAAAGAAAAAACTTTATTTGTGCATAAAGACAGCTTATAACAAAAATATATTGTAAATTAATCGTACCTACACTCTCTAGCAACTATTTAAAAAAAATCGATTTATCTATGTTGCAGTGAACGTAACAAAGAACACTCATCTTTAGCTGCTGGCATAATATAGTTAAATGTTGCTAAATTAATATCGAAATTATTATAGTGAACAATTCACGTTAAAGTAAAATATTACTATTTATTTCCCGTCACAAATCACAAAAGTCTACCTATATTGCCGCTGCTGGCACTCAGCTACACGGTGAAAGTCATCACGAGAACATAACATGCGGAAATCATTCAAAATGTATGGAGTAAATAATAAACCTACTAATTTTGGCTAGTTATAGATAAGTACTTTATATTTTCCATTATATAAAGTGAAGCGTGACTGCTAACCGATGGGGAAGAAAGGTCCGTAAGGAAGTAAGGGTTGACTGGTAGAGAATGCCAGTAGGGATTAAGCCCGCCCATTGTACAAATGCAATAAAGCGTAAAATAAATAAATAAGTAGGTAGGTACTAAGACTGCAGTGGGTAATTTTCATTACTGATTGCTACCATAACAAGTTGAACTAAACATAAGAGAACAGATTTGCAAATATAATTGATTTATATACATAAAAAAGTTACCACTGGTATTTTGTTATTTTCATGGTCGATTAATTTCAAATGAATGACTTTAAGAGAAAAAACTGATTAAACTGTGATTTGTAAATACGATAGGAAATTGTTCTCGTTATTGAATACAACAGAGCTCCTGTCTCCTACTGCAACTAGTATCACGTCACCCTCATTTTCTGTAGGTAATTACCCGATGTAGTCAGAAGGAGGCTTATATTTTTCGAGTGTTTTATGTATGTATTGTATATTATTATGTATGTATGTCTATTTATTTTCTCGCTGTGTAGCCTGAACGGCTTGATGGATTCTAACAAGTGTGGAGTCGTTAGATTTGTCTTCATGCACAAAATGTCATAGAGTATTTTTGAGAAATATCAATATGACCGCGGTCAGTGATATTTTTTGCAAAAAAACATTTTTTCTTTATATCATGATCATCATCATAATGGCGAATTAGTAGGTACCTTTAACTGTATAAATATTATACTACACTTTCATATTATAGACGCTGGTATAAAATTTGTACTAGCATTTCCTACGACTTCGCTTGTGTAGACATATTAGTATTATTATTAAAATATTATATAATATTTTTGTAGTATATTTTGGTCTTCGCGTGCTAAAGCTTTTGAAACTTTTACATTTTAGAGCTTGTTTTTAGTGCTCTTGCAGTCAGGTTTTTTGTTGAGATGAAATTTGGTTGAGAATAAGTTTTAACAAAGGTCACCTAGATTTTCATGAAATTATTCAATGTTAATTAGGTGACGTATCGATAGAAAAGAAAATACACACCTCTCAATAAAAGGCAAAGACAGGTAATTCCTTTAAATCTCATTGCTGAAACTATTTTCATAACATCACATGTTATGAAATTATGCTATGCAATTTTTTAAACTCACCTGTTTCTTTAAAAAGAAGTTAATTGGATCTGTACCTAAATATTTACATTATAATACCATTATTCTTGGACAAAAGCTGTGAATAATCTGAGAAATCGCAACATACAACATCTTTATATTAGGTAAATGTAATTTAAACGATTCATTCCGTTATGGGTTTTGTAATGCTCGACACGTACCTAGTCAAATGCATGCGTAATTATATTGGCCTACAATGGTGACTCTAGGTAAGTTTTTTGTCATAGATAATAGATCTCACGTCGAAGGTTTGGTTAGGTTAGGTTAGGTGATTAAGGTCCGGATTTATACTATACTAGCTGTTTACCAAGATTTCATCCACCTTAGATTATTATGATCGGGACATTTATTCGACATTAGATTTCGCGACTCAAAGTAGCTCTTTACCAAATATTATTAAGATCGGTAATATAGTTTAACCGTGAAGGCATATCAAGGAAACAAATAAACTTATTTTTGCATTTTAATATTAGTAAGATTATAAAATATATATAATTAAAATTATGTGTAAACAATCAATATTTATAATTGAAAATATGTTAATACATATTATATGAAGGTCACTAACCAACGCGCTACGGAGTCGTTTTGGGGTATATGCATGTTCTTTTTATTATTTTGAAATCACTGTTTACATCGTTATAGAATAGTAATAAATATAAATAATTTTGGAAATGTTTTAAATAAATTAAAAAAATATATTTAAAACAGACTGTTAGAATGACGTCACAAGACCCCAAAATCGTAACCCAAACACTACACATACCATATAAACGTCTACACAATAACACAAGCGTTGACGTCTCATTTCATTCTAATCATAGCATTACGTTTCGCAATTTTAAATTTCGATCGGCTATTTTGCAAGTTTCGTTTATTAAGTTTTGACATTAAAAAACAATAAAATAAGCAAGTAATGACTTAGATTGTATGTTAGAATGAAACACATTTAAAAAAAAAAATTATAACCCAATTTAAACTACGCGCTTAAACCCTATTGCGAGCGAAGAAAGTTGGTAGTATGATTGGAAAAAAATATTTTCCTGTTGACAGTTTAATACAACTTAAGACAAACAAATAGCAAACAAACAAATAAAAAATATAAATAAAAATAAGTATTTAAGAAAATAAGAAAGTGTGGTCGATGTGGTTTTACGGAGTTACCAATGAACCGTATCATTTAAATCGATACAGGTAATTGAAACTTTAATAGAATGAAAAAGTACCTACTTAATTATTAGTTTTATAGCGAAATGTAGAGAAGTCCTGAGTCCCCCAGACGTGAGTTGACAGGAAATAAAAACCAACGAGCCTGAACACCAAAGTGAGTTAAGCTTATGAAGTTGAGTCGTTTCGTTTAGTCCATCATTGTATCAGATCATATCGTACCATACCGTACGACTATAGTACCATACTATAAATATGATTGCATGGCCATCGAAGTTGCAGATAAACACGCCTCACTAGGCATAATAATGATCATTGTTTACGTAGCGAAAATTCATCCCAATTAATTAAACTTCGTGAAGACTTAGGTTTTCGAACGATTCATACTTGTTCCGTTCCAGTGGTTGCATAGAATCATACGTCTGAATTAAAAAGGATTAAAATAGTTCTATGGTTAACTAAGGCATGTTACCTTTGTCATCATCGTCATCATCACAACCCACTACTGATTACGAGTCTTCTCTCAGGATGAAAAGGGTAAGACTGTAGTCCAAAACGCTGGCCAAGTGATTGGCAGACTTCACACACCTTTGAGAATATTATGGAGAACTCTCAGGGATACAGGTTTCCTCACGATGTATTCCTTCGCCGTAAAAGCAGATGATACTTTATTGCATAAAACGCACAATTAGAAAATTCATAAGTGGGATTTGAACTCCGGATCCTCCGAGCAAGAGGTTGAAAGCCGAAATCTTAACCACTCGTCTATAATCGCTATTATGATCGCTATAGAATCGTTATCTTTGTAACCTATTTCTTATTTTATAATGTTCTAGAAAAATCCCGTGCTGCTGCCATCGCCCTGTTGCTTACCACTTTGGGCTTAGTGCAGCCGCAGTCAGTGCCAACAGACACTGACACCCCGCCCTTCAACACACTGTACAAATGGAAACAAGTGGACTTTGAGTTTCCGACACCAAGACACCGCAGTCAAGCGCTCGCTACAGGGTGCGTTTATGTTTCCTAGTTGCACATTTTAAATACCTAATATTAAATATTTTACGTAGGGTGCGCACAGTAGGAGCACACTGTAGAAAGGATAATAGGTCATAATAGGATAAATGGTTAATAGGCTGTGTTAGAAGTACGGGAAGGCAAATGATTGGTCGCTGCCATTCTTATTCTCGATTCGGCCATCTTACTCTAGGAGTAATTTCAATATAATATTAGGTAAGTGATCTTGTTAGATCTTGGTAGCAAAGTTTCGAGGCCAAAAATATGCAAATCGTTTTGGCTAGTTATTGAAATGTTATGAATAGGTTACAATGCTCTACAAACATTGCACTTTAAGAGCCTGTAAAACACTTAAGAAATAGAGGTCAACAAGACTAAAATGTTTCTTAACTTTAGCTTATTCGCAATAAACGGACATGATTATTTTATAATTGCGAAATGCAAATTTGGACACTTAATGATGTTTCTTATTTTATATTCCAGCAAGTTCGTACCGGAAAACGTCCTCCCGTTGGGTCTGGAGGTGTGGGGATCCAGAGTTTTCGTAACCATACCCAGTTGGAGACAAGGAGTGCCAGCCACCTTGGCAACAGTTTCCCGCTCCGGTGGTCTCACATCCCCACCCCTCAAGCCATATCCCGATTGGAATTTTCACAGAGCATTTAGTTAGTATAATTTTATAATATCTAAAACCGCAACTTTAATCTGTGAATTATATCTATAGTTGGATTGTTATTTTGAAGGGGGTTCAAAATAACAAAGGATATGACGTTGCCAACTTGACGTTTGGCAGTGAGGATTGTTGTCGAGTGACATGAAATCGTCTCAAACGCACATCGAAATGTTACGAGAGCCTAGATTTTGATCCGAGGTCTGGGGTTATTGCTCCGTTGGTAGTTTAGTATGGTAGTGAATAAATGCAACAACTATTGAAACTCCCACATTGATGTAATCGTATTCATGTCCTTAGATCCTTATTTCAATAATTATTGTTTCTATTTCAGGTGATAATACAAACTGTACGAGGTTAACATCAGTATTCCGGATCAGCGTTGATCCCTGTGGAAGGCTCTGGGTGCTTGATTCCGGACAGATTGACTCTCAAGATAGTCCGAAACAATTATGCCCGCCGAGCATTGTGGTTTTTGATCTAGGAACAGATAAGCTTATTGCTAGATTTAAAATACCTAAGAAATACGTGCTTCAAGACTCACTTTTCTCAAACATAATAGTTGATTCCCGGCTAAGAGACTGTTCCGATCTCCACATTTATATAGCAGACACTTGGCGGTTTGGGCTTCTTGTTTTTAGAGAAGCAGATCAGCAATTTTGGCGATTTTCGCATCATTTGTTTTACCCGGATCCACTTGCGTCAAATTATACACTACACGGATTGAATTTTCAATGGTCGGATGGTATTTTTGGATTAGCATTAACTCCCGAAGACCATTTTGGAGAAAGATTATTGTATTTCCATTCAATGTCGAGTTACAGAGAATTTTACGTATCAGCGTCAGTTTTAAGACAACC
>DWLO01000030.1:0-33782 GCA_018245335.1 Dalla quadristriga
GTAGACGTGAAAAATTCATTATCATTGTTGACTATAAAATTACAGACATTTTTGACATATTTAAAATTTCGTATAGGTACCTATTACCGTATAGCTTTTGATAGAGAAAAAGGGCGAAATTAATTCGTAATTCTTCAAGCCAGTTTTCCCTGTCACAAATTGGGTAGATATATGAAAATTAAAATATGTATAAAATGTTCGTAATTTTATAAACATTTTCAAAAGTGTACCTGAGTTTTACAATCATTAAAAATACTAGAATGTGCGAGCGAGAGAGATGCGAAATGTGATAGTCCTCTTAAGGAGAAGCCGAGGTATGATTGATTGACTGTGATGAAAGATTTGTATTTGTTAATTTAAAAAAAAAATCTCGCTTGTTTTTGTAGTTTGAAAATGGATCTGGATAGATGTTTCTTCTTGGCTTCGTGAATTCTTTATTTACCAAACGGCACATATTTATATTGGCCAAATTTATATCAAAATATGAATTCATGAAATTCTATAAACAATCTGCAAAAGGTAGCATTCGCATTGTAAGCCTTAAGCGATTATCATTCCAATAAACTTTTATTATTATTGTTTTAATCCTTCCTTAAAACAGTCGGTGAAAGTTTGTAGATTTTCGACTTTTGTTATGTAAATAAAATCTGTTAGGTTCGGGGTACATGTTCAGGAATATCCCCAGTCCGAGAAGAAACGAACCAACAGAGCACGGTTTGCGTGATTCAGGGTAAAAATCAGGATCGGATGTTCCCGAATCACATGTAGTCAATGTAGGAACATTCAAAGGTTTGCTGGGGCAACGGATTGGATCAGGGGCGGTATTTTACCGGGTCTGGAATATTCCCTGGTCGTGTGGTAGAGCGTAACGTTCATGAACTGGTGGAGCCATTTGGAATTAAGTCCGCCCTTTGTAACCCCTAGATAAGGTTGTGCAATAAAGTGTGAAATACCTACCACTGCCGCCCATAGACATCTGTGACAAACTTCGGATAAGGCGGTGCTAGGGATTCTTAGTAGTTAATTAATCATTTTAACTGGTCACGCGGCTATAGATGATTTGCCCCATGATTTATCGGGATCGCCCGACTAGTGTCGGTCCAATACGTGGGCTTTCCTCAAGAGCTACATGCACTGCGTTCGCTCGCACTCCGCGCCCGGTTTGATGCGGCCGAACGCGCTGTGACGTCATCGACAGCCGAATTCGAGTCGCTTGAGTCATGCTATGATGCGGCCGAACGCTCTGTGACGTCATCGGCAGCCGCATTTGAGTCGCTTGAGTCATACTATCCAGCGGGTGTGTAAGGCTGAGTGCACACTACGCTAATCGTATCGTGTTCCGTAGTGACCCACGTGCATTAAGGAGTGGTTTCCAGGCTTGATATACGGCCGAACACTGTCTCAATAGTTCGGACTCATTTCAATGGCTTCTCGTACCTTGCAGGGTACAAAGAACTTTTCCCTCGCTAGTACGGCAGTTTTGTCGAACCCTGATGAAATGAGCCGTGCCCGAATCGATGCATACCCATTTAAAATGAATACTTGATAAAGGAACACTCAAGAATCCTGTAGTATACATTAATCCTGTTAGTATTAGATGTTAATAGGAATATCAGTTGTTTAGTATTCGTTAGTAATAGGACTATGAGAGTTAGGACTGCAAGTGTAAGTTAATCCTATTAGTAAATATTAGTAATCGCAGTTAGTAATCGTTAGTATTTGTCTTATTCGAAGCAGGTCACAGATGCGTTGCTACCCCTGAAGTTTGAGGCAGGTCTCCTGTATATGTGTAGCAGGCATCCACACTTTTTCGACTGGAATACAATTTCTGCATCTGCATCTGGTTGGTTTTGTCTGCTGATTGCTGAACATGTAGTCTGAGCCTTAGACTTTCTCATTTTGATAGAAGTTGTATTCGAAAAATGTTTGTATATTTGCTAGCGATCTCTTAAATTAGTGAAATTAAAATTTTAATCATTATCCTACTTCGAACGAGTTTCCTACGGCTGAAATGGTCGGTTCAAAAGACGATTTTGTTTTAAACCCTCCCTAAGTTTTACGTGAACAGATGAATTAGACTTTCTCCCAGAATCTCTCCATGGCATCATCATTCTTTTAAGCCAGGTTGAAACGAGCCTTGATGACCTGAGGTTTGGCAAATTTTGTAGTTTGAAAATGTATGTAATTAAAACGTATCATGATACCGTTTATTGACCGATAATTGTACTTAATTTGTAGCTTTTCAAAATCTAAAGTTACATAAAATACGGAAATTAGTTCTTTGCTGTCAAATGTTACAGTTCCTTGTGTCCTCTTTTGTTGCATTCTCAGTCGCGATTAAACAATTACCTATATAATGTTTAATAGAGAACTCCTATCAGATTTTTCTTTGTAAAATAACCAGAGCTATGTTTAGTTAATTAAATAGAAAAGTTGAAACTTTCGCGTGGTAGTACTTTTGAACAGTTTGTGTTGCCACCCCACAAACAAAATAGTATTTTTGTATGTAAAATGTCGATGGATGCTGGAACAGAATAACGTACGACGCGGCTAGACTTCCTTATTAGGATAAGTAACGCATCCGTTTCCGACCAGGTGATAAGTTTAGTCCTGATCTAGATTGGTTATACGTGCTCATGGGGTTGCATGCCCACATAACATCAAAATAACTGCCCTAAATGGGCAACCATGGTTCGTCCTCAAATCAGCGACTATATTGACATTTCCTGGGTGACCAGTTTCCGATGCGTATTGAATAGTGATGTACAAAGATTTCTTGGGTTAGTCGACATAGGACCAATTCGCAAAATTACCCGTAGTCGTAAAAGGACCTATTCGTGGTAATCCATATCTGAAACTGAAAACGCTTTAATCAGGAAATACCCTACGCTACATAAGACTTGTTTGTACAAAGACTTAATCTTAAAAAGTATTTTTTTTTTAATTTCTTACAATGCCTCCTTGTCTTTGATTAGATTAGACTAACCATATTTATAATTACTGAAAAGGAACTAAACCTGAAAGGTACTCATTTTCTTTTTCTGATAATTGTTAATAATAATGAGACTTTTCTAAAAGAAGGTATATACCGAACAGGTCCTATTATGAATAAGTCATTCAGCAAAGGCTTTTCGAGAATGATTCATTCAGAGAACAGGATTTTTAGAAGTAAATTATTTTGTGAATATGTCCTATGGCAACTAACCCGATTTCTTAGAAAATATTTGTAGCCTTTGTTTTGTCAATTATTTGTATGGTTATTAACGAGTTCTTATAACGAATAAAAAAATAAGTTGGAACGGCTTATAAATGAGATCCCTACTAGCTGAAATACAATGATATTATTTTTTTATGTTTCAGGTTCTGGTACAAAATATTGTATAAACTTTATTTAGAATTTGTTTTCATTTTGTAACGCTCTTTGGTAAAAAAAATAATACAACTTTCAATTGAAAGTGAATTTTTTTATATAACATAGTTTACGATTTAAAAAATCTGAATCAGTGGATAAATCTAAAGCAATTTAGCTGGTATCATTATTTAAAATGTTGACATTAGCGTATGTCAGTTTAGTTGCTGAGATTAGTGGACGAACTATAGCGTGAATCTAGACACACGGTTATGTATACAGGAAAGTAACACTCACGGAACGTTTTTATCTATATTATCTTGTTTCGGTCTATATTATCTGTTACACATTTTGAATAAATAATGCTAGTTTACGCTTTTTATATACTTTTTGAGACCTTATTAGAACTTTCCTTGATACTATTTGTTATAAATATTAGATTTTTCAACTACGAGTATATAGCTGTAATCCTAATGTACTGTAATATAAAATGTAAAAAGTATACCTGACAAAAAATATACATTAGTTATTAAGAAATTAATTATTATTTAAGTACATACCAATATTACGTATCTGAAATTAATGGCTAATTAATATAATCAACAGGATATAAAACATATGATATTCGTTAGTATATCTACAATGTATACTATACTGACTATAATTTGTGTGTGTACTTTTAACCGTGACACTATTTCATAACAATTTCGTTTCAGCAATACATTCATTGAATTGACTTTACAAAATATTAGTTCAATCATTTTTAAAATGGCAAAAAAACTGCCTACTTTTTACCCTTCAAAAAGATTTTAAATGCTTAGAATGTGGGTATTATGGCGGTGCCTACATATTACGAGTTTTTATGATTAATGCTACTTTCACCAGATTCTACTTTCATCAAATTTCTACATTTTCTAAATTCACGGTAGAATGAAGAGGTGACAAAAGTGGATTTAACTAAATATCCTATATAGCAAATTGCCGGAATGAAATGAAATACTTTTTTTTATTTAAAATTTGAAATTAGATCTTACTACAATATTGAACACCTATAAGTACTTTCTAATCAAAATTGTTTAATTTTTCCTACCAAAAGATTACTAAAATTGATATGACCGTCATTATTTCTGCTTTTACGTGCTTTAATGTTTACCGAAAGTAAAGTATTATTAGTATGTTGCCGAAGTATGTTATGTTTATGAAGGAATTTGGTGAACGTGAACGTGGAATAAATATCAACAACGCACCGTATTATAAAAATTATGAATATAAGTAAATTAATCATTTTTTACCAAATCGATTTGAACATTTATTTTTCGCCACGTTTAATAATACCCATTTACACTGTGTGGTAAACTATAAATTACTGGCTGGCTGTAAATCTACTGGCTGGCTGCAACCCATAGTTGCTCACTGCAGGGCACGGATCTTTCCTCACGACTGAGGAGGTGTCCATTGCGGATTGGCGGGGGGGTTAGTGGCCAAACCGAGGGTCGGATGTTCTCAGGCCACCCGAACGCTTCCGATAATGCTTAACCACTGTTACTTATCGTTACAACCGGGATCGACGGCTTAACGTGCACGAAGCATGGAAACTCCCAACTACCGGCCGAGATCGAGGCGCATAACTTGTCAATCACTTGACACTGGCCGCGTGACCATGAAAGTTGAGGGATACTAATGTTTATGTTAAATCTCAAGTACCTTTAGGATTTAACTCAGTTTTGTCGACAGTAAAAAGACGTTAGAAATACATAATTAAAATAAAAATATATTTTTCAATAAGGATATTAAATACTCGACTGCACATTGTGGATGTTTGTTTTAAAACACTGTGTTGAGTGTCGCAATGTTAGAAGCATAGCAATCAAATCACTTATTATGGTTAATAAGTTTAATAACACAGTATTGTAACTTAAATGAATGTTATTTTATGTTTTAGATTATAATAGACATTGATTTTGTATTGTATTGCGTTTCATGATATATAATAAACTCCAGTAACTGTGCTTTTGTTTCATTAATGGAAAGTAAATAGACTACTATGTCGAGATTCGCCCTCCTCAGTTCTTATATTAAATAGTCCTCTATCCAAAGGGTTTTTTTTTTGGAAGAGATGACCGCCTCAGGTATTATTTGACTTTTGAAGAAAATTGGTGATTTACATAAAAAAAAGTATCAGGAGATTATGACACGTGTATAAACGTACCGTAGCCGCCTGTAAGTCACAGTGGGTTGCGGTGTACGACGCACCTTCTCCGCTCAGGTCCTAGTCACTAGGTAGGTAACCACCGCATGATTTTGGTTGCGATTATATTTTTATAAGTGTTAGTTATTGCGCGTGTACACATACATGTACACTGGGCTATTATATATGGCTATACTTTGGATTTCGTAAATACGACCGTATCTCCGAGTTTTGTAACAAACTCAAATCCGGCCCAATCTGTCTTCTATGGAATACTGCCATACTTATATTCTCTATCGTGTACTCATAGAGGTGGTCTACTAGGCAGGAATTCCAACTGGGTAGCCAACAGCTCAATCATATTCACAAGTTTTGCCACATCTATGTCAGTAATTTTTTATCTGTGGGACCGTCAATTAAATTTAAAGAAATGTCAAAGTTGAGTGATGTGATGGTATAGGTTAGATTTCCATTTGGAAAGAAATGGAAATATAAAGAAAAATTAATGTATTCTATAAAAATGTCACATTTTATTAAATGCTGCGTAAAACAGGCTTTGCCTGTAACAAGGTGCGCTTTTAACTTGTATAAAAATTCGTTTGTTCAGATTCCGACTGTGTGCAAGTACAATAGTAATGCAATAACAAATAACAATAATGAAGACAATTTAAAGGATTTGGAGACGCTGAGCAAAAAGAAGAAAATCAGCAAAGCGATGAGAGCTTACTTAGAGCGGGCTAAAGAGCATGACGAATTTATGAAAAAGCAGGAGTTTGAGTTTAATATCGGCAAGCGGCATCTTGCAAATATGATGGGAGAAGATCCGGAAACTTTTACTCAAAAAGACGTGGATCGTGCCATCGAATACTTGTTTCCCAGTGGTATATATGACCCTGCTGCTCGACCTTTGATGAAGCCCCCACAAGAAATATTCCCTGCTAGAAAAGCAGCTAAATGTGACGAAGCTGGAAGACCACATCATTTCCTTTTCTACACAGGCAAACCCAATTTCTTTAAGTTACTACATGATGCAGCAGAAAATATCCAGCAGCTATACAAATTTGAAGATAAGGTCATAAGAAAAAAAGCTACCCCCGACCCAAGTGCAAGTCTTAATATGAGCAATAGTGTTTGGGTTACTAAGGACCAACTTGAACAAGTATTGGTGGAGCAGATCACTGAGTTGGAATATAATAATTTTAATTTAGTCATGGAAAGACTTTGTTCACTCCCATACTCATACAGGTATCAAGAGTTCATTGATAAATATAGGAAACCTCTTGCTGCTCAGAGGTTCGCTTTAGAGATCCCTAAGCCCGGTTACGACAGTGATGGTCGTGCCTTTGTCACTACTTACGAGTGTTTGAGAAAGAAAGCGAGAGGGGATGTTACAATTCGATCTCCTGGCACTGGCAAAATAACAATAAATGGAAAAGATATAACATACTTCGAAGATGTGCAATCCAGGGAGCAAGTTATATTTCCGATGATTTTTACTGGATTGCAAGACCGTGTTGATGTGGAATGCAACATAGAAGGCGGTGGTCCATCAGGACAGTCAGGTGCAATAAGATGGGGAATCGCTTGGGGCCTAAGAAGTTTTGTTGATAAAGACATGTTGGAAGCAATGCAAGTCGCCGGTTTGTTGACTAGAGACCACCGTCGTCGTGAACGTAAGAAGCCTGGCCAGCCTGGCGCTAGGAAGAAGCCTACGTGGAAAAGGCGATAAATTTTCTAGGAATTTTAGCATGCTACACACATCAAAAAAGTCTAAGCAACATGCATCATGTTACAAATTATATTGATCTTTTCTTACCAAAGTTAGGTAGGTATGTAAACATTTTTTGGTCCAGATTAGCTACTCGTTGGTTGTAAAAAATCCTCGATTATTTTTGGTTTTATCAAAAAAATTTAAGCGATTGCAAGACTGATGTTAAAGTTAACCACCCGAGAGATATGTTTAGGCTACAAAACTCAGATGGTGTTGTCAGCCCCCACACCGTGCGAAATTGGCTGCATGAGGATGGCATACGAGCACGACGCCCAATCAGGTGTCCACATGTCATGGGAACACACTCATGAAAATGAATGGTTGAACACATAACGTGGACCCAGGAGCAATGGAATATAACTTTATTTTACGATGAGTCTCGATTCGGGTGTAGGCCTGATACAAGAAGGGAAAGGGTGTACCATCGTCCCAGCAAAACTGAAAGGCTGAGGTGCATACAGGAAGTTCATCCATACAACTGCTCATTTGTAGAATTTGTAACATGATGCATGTTGCTTAGACTTTTTCTATGTGTGTAGTTTACTTATTATGCAATTAGATACTGATAAAATAATAAAAACACATTTAAAAAGTCATTTATGTTTTAATTACTTAATAATTTAACTTTTTTTTCTATAACTTTTTTTAACAGTCTTCCTCCTACCACCAATTTTCTTTTGGAACATCTGATTTTTCCTTTCCTTATTATAAACTCTCTTTTTCATTACCGATTTTAGTTCTCTCCTATCTTTGTGTGCTTTCTCTTCATAGGTTTGGGTGAAAAATTGTAAACCATCTAAAAAATTACAAAGAATATAAAATATGAATATTAAAGTAATTGGGCCATGTTTTCGACGACAGCGACAGGTAGGGCGGCCATACAAAATTGGTTCTCCTTTCCCGTCTCTTTTATTTTATGTGAATGCCCAGCTGTTCTCGTCGAAAATGCGTCCTGTTTAAGCACTGGGTAGTACTTCATTTGCTTGATACACATAACATTAAAAAAAATGATGAATTTCAGAATGTACCTGTAAGTCTATTGTCAGGGTATGTGAAGAATAACTTTTCTCTCCACACTGGTTTTGGATCACTAATTTGTGGGGAAACTTCTTTTTCAAGTTTAGATTCTTCTTCACTGTCAGAGTCTGATGAATCATATATAAAAGGATTTTTTTCTCCTGGATCCAAAGGATTCCTCAATTTCTTCTCTTTTGTTCTTTGTTTATGATGTTCATAATTTTGTTCAGCTATTTCTAAAAGAGATAAACAATTTTCCTGTATAATTAAATAATACTGTCCCCACAGTTTACCTTGCATAAAAGTTTTTTGCGGTACAAACTTAAATATCCCGTTTCAACTTCATAGGGATGGAATTATTCTAAACAATTTCTTAGTGGATAAAAGGTGGTTACTGAAACAATTTCAAGCCTCTAGCTTGAGCATTTTCGACTGTGTCAATGATGGGAGAATATCCGCTGAAGAGAAGTTGTGAAAATATTTCCTTTTTACATAAGTGTTCTACGATTAGCACATTTATGGATTAACAGTCTTAGGTAAGGACTGTTGATTTTATAAGTAAAAGGATTCTTAATTCAGTGAGATGTTTTGAGATATTGCTTTTGCTATTTGCATGTGACCCAATGTTACTAATATTAGTTTATATTATGACAGAACAGATCCTTAATTCCATCACAATAACAGGCAAAACAATAGGCCAATTCACAAGCTATGTGGTCCTAAAAAACTAATGTATTATTTTGTACCTTCGTGAGCATCAGTGTCAGTTTCTTTAGCAAATAAACTTCTCAAACTGAACGTGTTTGGTTGCTCCAAGGCTTCCTTCAATGTGTCACTGACTTTATAAAACTGATCCTTTGATACTTCAACTTTCTGTATTTCTCTACGCTCCTCTCGAACTACTTCCTCTTCAACAGTTTCCTTTGACTTTTTGTTTTTTGTTTTTTTTAGTTGCTCTTGTTTTGTTACAACTGGTGCCAGAAATTTGGTATGACCTGGTTGTGTGGGATCAAATCGAAGCATTCCCAGTTTGGATCTGAAATTTAATTTTGGCACAATATCACTAGTTAGTTATTAACAGTAGTATAGTCGTCACAAATCTATAGGCCCGTTTTGACACTTCTCGACCCTGACTTTGTCAAGACGTAATAAATACGAAATCGAAAAGTCGAATACTTTTTGACAAATAATATTTAAGTGTATTGTAAACAAAATCAATTAGTGTTATTTACTGATAAAGAGTTTTATTTTAGTTAAAATCTCGCCAAAAATCTACTGATCCTACATCGCGCAATACAGTAGGGAGTTGTTACAAATGAGTTGTTGAAACTAAACTAAAAATAAAATTTGTATAATAGCTATCTATTCTCCGTCTATATGGATAGACGAAAATATTAACAGAATAATAATAAAGTCATGATATAAAAAACTACTCGTACCATTAAAAATCTGATAAAAATGAAAACGAAAAGTCACCACGTTTTATTCAAATTTTGATAGTCAAGAAATAGCCTGGCGGCACTCAGAATTATAAATGCAGGAGACGATCGTTTAACTGATGACTTTGGTTCGTCTACCAAAAATGAATAATCATTTTAATTTAGATATCTTTTTCTGTACAGAATTTTATTATTAGTAAAGGTTGTCTCAGTAAACTCGTATAAACTTAACATTAAATTATTCTTAACATAAATGTTAAATGAACATTATAGTCTAAACAATTATCGTAATTTTCGATCTATTTGTCGTAAACATAATTCTTTGGTTATTATTTATTTACTTACATCACTAGTGTAATTGTGTCAAAATGAGCCTATTAGTTTGTGATGAATAGTCAATGATGATAGATGTAATTATTGCCTATTATAGAATAGGCAATAATTACAATCAATGTCAGTCAGTGACTTTAAATTACAGAAACATTAGCTGTTACCCGCAACTTCGTCCGCGTTGAATTTATGCGCACAGGCGTAAAGAAGTTCGATAGCGCTTTTTTCTACAACTTACTCCGGCTTCACTCGCGTAGGTTTGGATCCCGTGAGAGTATCGGGATAAAAAGTATGTTACTAGCAGATAATGTAGCTTTCGTCGGGTGAAAGAATTCTTAAAATCGGTACAGCAGTTATTGAACATATTTGTTACGAACAAATATACAAACAAACAAAAGTTTCCTCTTATAATTATATTACTATAGTGCAGATGAATGAAACTTGTTTAGTAACACTTACTTGGTCTGCTTTGTTGCATCTTGTGTTTGTTTAAACTTAATTGGCACACCAAGAACATCTTGTAAAATATTAAGCTGTTTGTACTTTTCGTCAACTTGGCCTATTTCTATAACTTCGTCTTTGTCTTCCAGCTGGTTGGGTTCCTCGTCTAATTTATCATCTTCAACGAATCGTTCATCTAAGACAAAACGTTTATCAGCTTTGTATCTGGATTGCAAATCTAAAACCTACATAAAATGAAATAGACAATATACATTACACATTAAAGTAATTTGCCCAATCCAAAATAAAAGATGTAAGTACATAATAATTATTAGTTATCATTCCTTAATTGAACAGCAATTTACAGATGTAACTTTCATATATACCTTTTGCCCTTTTTTCCCTTCAAATTGTTTCTTTATTCCAAAGTCGAGTTCATTATCACTGATATCATCTTCTTCAAATAATTTTTTCTTCCTGTTTGCTTCATTAAAATACTCATTATTAATAATTGGAACTCCATTCTGTAGTAGTGTTTCTTTATCCCCATCATCAGAAAATATTACCTTCTTATTTGGGGCTTTATTGTCCTGTCAAAAAAGTTTTTACAACTCAATCATTATAATGACAAATTACAAGGAACTATTATAAATAATAATATGCAAATTGCTAGTAACAAAATTGAATAAATGCTGCTCTACTTTCATTTCAAAGCTATACAAAATGCTCACAATTTGAATTTAAATTTTTCATTTAAGTTTTAAGGCTTAATGATGTATAAAATGATAGAACAATCTTTGCTTATACTTTTAACTACATAGCAATATATTTACTATCAATTACAAGCCAAAATCTCACAAAAAGGACAATGTTGGAAAATGATAAGTAATGATTCCTCACTTTCTGTCTCTGAATCCAAAATGTATTGCACAGTACTTACAATGTCTATTAATCCAGTTTTTATGATCAATTTCTTTTTTTTAAATTCTTCCCTCATCTTTTTCATGGACTCCAGTCTTTTCTTATCAGAATTTTGTTTCTTGTCATCTTTTTCAAAGTTTTTGATACCATAACCAGAAGAACTTTTTGTGGAACTATGAACGGTGTCTCTTATTTTAAATTCCAAATCAGTATTTTTGAGGTCTTTCTTTTCTTTTCTAGGTTTTTTATCATAACCATTCTCTAGTAAAACATTATTTGTATCAAATTTTCTTTTATGAGAATTTAAGTTTGTATTCAGAGGTTTTGGTGTAAGATCGGGGTTCACTGATTCGTTCTAAAATAATCGGTTTATGAATCATAGTTTAAAAACATGGTTCATATATTATGATAGCAGTAAATAAATGAACTAAAAGATAATAAAAATCTACCTTTTCAATTTCTTTTTTCCGTGCTTGTTCTCTTTCCCTTTGTAATCGCTCGAGGAAGCTTTCTCGGGCTCTAGTTACATACAATCTATTGCCATTAAAATCTTTGTTAGTAAAATGTTGTATACCTATGGAAATAAATAATCAAATCATTCCTCATCACACACACACATTTATACTTAAGATATAGTATACTAGACATGAATATGCGTGAAAGAGCAGTAAGTTGTCGTACTTAAGTTAAGAAAACTATTAAGTATATGAAAAAGTATATCGCTATAGGGAATTAGCTTACATGATTCAATGTCGTAATTTAAACCTGTTATAGTAACAAATGCAAATAATTTCTTGTCGTCCTCAACAGCAGGCTTCGTTTTAATATCCAACGCGGTTATTTCACCATAAACTGAAAATGCTGTTCTTAAGTCAACTTCATTTACATTAACTGGGAGATTGCCCACAAATAATCGAGTAGGAGCAGACATTTTAAAATGTTGTTCAATTTATCTTTCTTGTTCAATATTTTAACCAAAATTACATATTTATAATACAACGTGGTCTTGACATTAAGATCAACGATTAATTTATTTGACAGTTATAATACTCTTTGGTTTTTGATTGACGACATGAAATGGAACGAACAAGGGTCCTCCTACTCAACCGTATTGTTGACAGGCAAAAAACGTGGGGTCTACGGGTCTCAAGGTATCCCTTACTACCCGAGGATGTCAAAGTCTCCCAATGAAATGTGTTTGTGCCACCCCTGTTGTAAAACAAGGGAGGTGAGGATGTATGCGTGTCGATGCGGACTTAACTTAGTGGCGCAGTTCATTATCCCCGAAGTGGTTAGGGGACTCGACCGACTCTACGAATTCTCGCGAGGCCTAATGATGAAATGCTGCCGATTTCAATTCTTACTTTTGTTGTAAGGTCGGTAGCTGTGTGCTCAGTCAACCTCATGTTATGACACAAAATTTCACTACTTATTTACTACATGTATACATGGTATACTAATGTTTATTTGTTTAATCTGTGCTGTGACGCTGCGTCCTTCCTCACTTCCCTTCCGTTCTGTTCTTGTCAACGTCAAATTTCAAAACTAAAAAACGACGCTCGCAATGAAACTATAATAACTTTAAGCGATGCGACTTAAGTGTAGTGAAATTATAATTATTGAAGTACGTTAATAAAAAACAGTTTTCGGAATAGTGTATTCGTAGCTTTAACTACAACAATGTCAGACAGTGATGACGACTCGTTACAAAATGTATTATTGTATCAAAATGAAAACACGGTGAGAACTTAATGTTATTGTAACGATTACATGTGCCTTTAAATGGATTAATATGTGATTCCGTCTGTTTTATTTTAATATTCTATTTGGTTTTTACATTATATTACCACAGTGGACCGGCCTATAATGTGGACCTATAATGTTTGCGTGAATGCCGCCGATGTACTACGAGCCTACAAACACGTAGCTCGGGTTGTCACAGTTTTTTTAATTAAAAAATCATGTCCGCCAACTTGGATTTGAAAATTGATGTTACTTTCGTAAACTGCACCTCAAGAAACATGGATAACATCATATCGTTTTAATTATCAGTTTATGAGGATAAGATAATATCAGATAATATTTAGACGCTTGGTTGAGGGCTTCACTCTTAAAGTCAAACCAATGAATATTATAGACTCGCTTACTGAAGAGTTCCCTAAAATTATACTACATGGTTTATAGCCTGTGATATTACCTTGCAAGTTTTTTTGGAACAGTTTTCAAAAACTTACATATTTAAATTTAAAAATAATAATTTTGTACTTTTAGACATTTAGTGCAAGGGGTCCACATCAAAACAGTACAAATATCACTGGTTTAAGTTTTCGAAATAATGTATTGACTTCAACTATGCATATGCCCTACAACTTTGAGCGGCAGAGGTATGGTGGATCTAACTTTGACCAAAGGAGTATGTACTACAGAAGAGAGACGTCACCTATCTCTTTAAGAAGTGTGCCAGACTATAGACCTCGTAATTTCAACCATTCAACATATCAAAATGGAATGGGCTCTCAAAGATCAATATTTAATGGAAGGGGTGGATCGCCAACATCAATTCGCAGTAATGGTAAGCTGTTTTTATTTTACCTGTAATAATTAAATAACACGACACAAGATAACACGAGTAATGGCAAAAACGTGAGATCAAATATTCTGCCGTCATAAGGAAAAAAGACGTTTCTGATATTTTTCCTAAATTGAATTGATACATATAGGGTATCAGTAAAAAAGGACGCATCAACCATTATTTTGATATTTCGCTTAAACATAACACAACCGTTTAAACCTTACTTTCAAATAGGACAGATCTTCGATATGACTCGAATATTAAACAGGAAAGGCATTTCAGACATATACTGTATTGAAAAGATGCATATTTATTTACAAAATATGTAGTTGATCATAAAATAAAAAGGAATTTTCAAGCTTATGGTAGAAACATACTTTTTCTTTATGATGGCAGTATTGATCTATCAATGTCTTCTCCACCTCAGAATCAAATCCAGTATCCCACACACACAATTGTCAGACTGGGCACTGCTACACAGTATTCGGTAAAAACTATGTAAAAGTATATTTTTGTCTATTTTCAGACACTACAGCTAGTATTAGTGCTGCTGATATAGTATTTGCTTTCAAAAATGTTAAATTTAATAAATACGACCTGAAGGTAATAAAAGATGGTTATCACAAATTAATAAAAACGAGGCAAAGGAAAAGGATTGAAAAGAGGCGAAATCTAAAATTGTTTCTAAAAGGTGCTCATCGGAAATCTGGAGGAGATTCAGGTGAACAAGGAAGTAATTCATCTTTAAGCAGTGATGACGGCGGGTCTACGAAATCTACAATTTGTAAAGAAAATATTCCAGGCTTGAGTGATATGAGAAGTGTGTTCCATTTTACTGCAAACAAAAGAGATCATCCAAAACAAATGATGGATATGTACCATAATAGCACGAATGTTAGAGAGAATCCAATTTTCCCAGATGGTACAGAGAGTATTAAACAAAAGACTACAAGAAATATGTTTTCCGTTAGCAGTAGCATCCCAAATCCTGGTACCAAAGAGAGAATTCAATACACAAAGACTAATGATCCATTGTCAATAAAAGTTAACACATCAATAATGACTCAGAAAGAAAGATTTAAAAAAGGTTTCCTTTTGCCATCACAAAGGTTTAACAACAAATCCACCACTGGCCAGAATTATATAGATGAAATGAGTAACAGAACAGTGAACAATAAACTTGATCAATCAACACCTGCAGGCTCAGATAATGATAGTAATCAGGAAGACATTTTTAAAGGATTTTCTGCTGGTCACAAAGACATTCTACCAGACAACAACCTTAATAAAAAAAGGACACTGGATGCTGAAGATGTATTTCATTCAGATAAGAAAAGAAGTAAGTTAAATTCACCAAAGAACTCGCAAAGATCTGCATCTTGTAGACCAACACATAATAAAATTACTGATGATAAAACAAATGAATTCAATTTTGCAAAACCAAAAGTGCCCATTATGAAAGGCAAACCGACAAAAGGCTTTGGTCCCCAACAGTTGCTTGGTAAATCGCGGGTACTTCCAATAGCCCAGGAGCTTAATTTTAATTGTGTACAAAACAGTAAATCAAGGCTGCTTGAAAAAGACATGAATAATGATATTGAAGATGATACACAGTCTGATTTACTGCATTCTACCAGTGAAGTTTCAATGAGACCAAGTTTCATCAAGAGGAAGTTATTTACTCAGAAGCTAGATGTTGCTGAAAATAAGAATGTTAGTTGTTGTGACAGCTTGGGAACAAATAGTCCACAAAATGTTTACAGTGCATCTATAAGAGAAAAAAATAAAACTAGAAAACTTGTAAGCTCTCAATCCTGTTTAGGTAGAGAAGTACTGGGTGACGATAATATTGTATTGGATTTAATACACAAAATAGTGCCTCCAGATCAAATAAATATAACGAACATAGCTAATAAAACCGACTTATGCAATAAGTCTAATAATGTCGAGAACAGTGGGAAATGGGATGTTACTTCAGTAATTGCAAATTGTGATGATCAAGATGTAAGTGATACTTACACTGATGAAGAGATATTTAATCATGTTAGAAATGTTGAAATAAAGAGCAGTAAAAACTCTACACAAAATTCAAAAAAAGTAACACAATGCAAAGTTGTGTTGAAGAAATTGAATAATGAAATAGTAAATAAATCGATCAAAAATAATAACTATGAACCATCCCATACTAAATTGACAAACAAAGGTAAGATATTACAAGAGAAAAACTCTGAAATTGTGTAAAAAATATCATTTACTGATAAAGCAATCAGTTTAAACAAGTAAAGGTAATTTTAAATCATGTTTTAGTTACAGAATCAAACAAAAAAACTATAAACGAGCGCGTTAATACATTTTGGGACACTGACTTCGAAAGTGATATGGAATTTAATCCTACTATGTGGAAGAATAATGTAGAACAAAATCGAGGTATTTACATTCTTCTACATCTTTTTTAGTACAACTTAATAGTTTATGTAAGTAATTATTGTAAGTGAGTAAGTAAGTGATCACGCAATCTAGGCAATATTTGCCCTTACTATCCTTTTTTTCAGTGACCAGAGTATGCTCTACTAGTTCTGTTATAGTGAAAGAACATTTATAAATATTTTATATATAAGTCGTTGTTATTTGCATCATTGTATTTTTCTTACAGGATTATTACATCAAAAAAGGGACATTGATCTTGAGCTTGAAACAAATAGAAGTAAGAAAAAGGCAAATATTTCAAAAGGTACTATAATGACTGTTAGAAATTTTCATAAGAAACCTAAATTAAGTAACACTATGATGTCACATATAAGTCCGACTATTAGAGATAAGCAGGTTACAGAACTCAGCGAACCCAAGTCAATAGTAGAAGGCCAGAAAAGTACTATTATTGGAAAAACTAATACAACATCTCAAACAGGTATTAAGAAAACAGAAATGGCAAAACAAAATGTTCCAGTTAACATTAAAAAAGAGGAATCTCGCAGGGAACGAAGAACAAGAAAATGTCTAGACTGTAACCTTGACCAACAAAATGACACATTTAACACGCCAAAAAGAAGTAGCAGGTTAACAATAAAAAATGGAACTTCAGATAATAACAAAGCAATATCACATAACTACAGACATCCACAAAAAGTACCTCAAAAGTCCAAAGATTTTCAGGTTCACAGTCCTCCAGAATGTAATTCAAAAATCAAGCAAACTAACAAAGATGCTTCAAATAAAAATGTTAAATGTAACCAGAAAATTACTGCTAAGCCTCTGATGAACAGCGTCCGACAACAACCACACCGGAAATCTAAAGAAAACAGTTTTACTCAAAGTAAAGCTAAAACAAATAATAAGTTTATAACAAAATCCATATCAGAGTTGGCATCCAAAAATACTTCGTTGAATAGCTCGAGCAGCATGACAACAAAATCTAGGGATAAATTATCGTTAATTTCTAGTGGATATGATCAGTTGAGTATGGACCTGAGCAATATTTCGAATAGAACCTTCAGGTTTCTGCAAAGAGCTCAGAAAAGTATAAATAATAATAAATAATACTTTGTAGATACTTTTTCTATCTGTACATCAACTTTTATTATGTGGATCTACAAATGTTAAATATCCTACAACACTTATGTGAATTAGATAATGACGTTGTACTGTATAAGAGTGCGTTTTATTTGGTCTTATCAGTTAATTCACTATTAACATCTCATACTAACTGGACTAACATCCCCAGAGCCTTTTACGATCCAATTCAAGGTTTTTCACAGATGTCATGGGCCGCAGCGGATGGGTGGAGCTGCATTCTCGTTCTATTTTATTCACATAAAAAACAGAATTTCTTTTTAAATTTTTTATGTGGAGCTACCATACAACTAAGGCGGGCTTATTTGCTTCGTTATGTTATACAGACGGCCGGTATTTCGACGTGTTCCGTGAAAGGTGTTAAATTATCGTTTGCAAAATATGTTTGCCCCAATATCTCGATAACCATCGATTTATAACCCTGGTTAATGAAATAAAAATGTTGCAAATAGAGATAGGCAATGTGTTTCCGGGCAAAAATAGCAAAAATTTGACATTTTGGGTATATATTATGCCTGTATGTACATCACAGGGAAAAAAGGGATATGAAGTAGAGTTTTATTTATTCATCTTTTGTAAATAAAAAGTGTTAAAGGATTAAAAAATAATGCCTGAACAGGTTTTAATTTTAGACATTGGTTTATATTTGCAGTTCACAATCAAGAAGCAATCCTTAGTCACATTATAACATTTTGTTTAAATAAAATTCTGTACGTGTACGTACGTATATTCTGTACTTACAGCTAAATTAATTAAAAAAAGTTATTCATTCTGCTACTACCGTCCGTTTATGGAACTCCCTGCCCCAATCTATCCGTAATGCACCTTCCCAATATTCCTTAATTAAAAACCAAGTCCAAACCCAATGGAAACCTCCAACTTCTACTCTGACCTATCTCCTTTCTTTTCTCTCCCTAAAGTGTATGTGTGTATTTCGTTTTCTTTGATACGCTATTTATCCGATCTAAAATTACTCCTTTCCTTACTTTCCTGTAATTTTTCGTTATTTCCTTTTTATAACTGTTTTCGACAACTCCTCACTTTAATGTCGTCTGGAAGAAATCGCTACTTAGCGATAAGACCGCCTATTGTTCATCTGTCGGTAAGCTTTTAGTAAAACTGTTGTATATTTTCTATAGTCCAACAAAGAGTATAATAATAATGATTATTAATTGTTTTGCTTAACAGCACAAGCCTCATTCAGACGTGTCCATCGTTGCCGATCCTAAGCTTTTCTTCTCCACACTTCTGCTGTATCCTTGTCGTCTTCTCATCGACGGAATGGTCTTCCTCTTTCCCGTTGCCCTTCCCTAGGGTACCATTCTGTCAGTGTCACGGCTTTTGACCATTTCTGTTTGGTGCTCCTGGTGAGATTACCTGTCCATTTTAATTTGTGTTTTGAAGGTGCATGTTATATCTAATTATTTTGTTTTCCCTCTTTAAGTTTTTAGGTTAATCTTGTCCTGTCTCCTAACATTAATATCATGTCTCTTTCCATACTATGTCGGCATGTTTCTAGTTTGTTAGGGCCTTGTTCTAGAGCAGCGGAGATAAGTTTGGACGTGGGATCTCTTTGTCATACAGATTTCTTAATTTCAACATGATTTTCTTGTTTCTCTGTTCTTACATGTGCTGTCATATTCTTATATATATATTTATTATTATTCGGATGATTTTTTTATGGATTACTTGATTTATTCATGATTCCTTGATCTTCTCATGCTTAAGACAATCAAATGCTTTGTTGTTGTCTACAAAAGCTATAAGTAGGGATTGCCATATTCTTGGTATTTGTTAAATTGTATGAATGCGATCTACTGTTGAAAAATCTTTACGAAATCCCAGAAACGTCATTAGAAATGCCGCTTTTTCTTTTGATTTGTTGTCATCCAAAACCGATGTTATTCGATCGATTATAAGCTTTGAAAATACTTTGTATAAGTTGGACATGATAATAATCGGCCTATAGTTTCCAATATCTTCTCTAATTCCATTTTTATGTAGTAAAATAATAGTTGAATATGTCAATTTTCGGGATTTTTATTAAATATGTTTAAAAAGATTTCTTTAATGACGTGGAATGTGCCTTTAAGAAGTTTGTTAGTAATTACGTCTTCACCTGGTGCTTTTTGTTTTTTTAGTGATTGAATAACCTTATATAATCCACTTTGCAGTGAGTGCGGTACTAGTCTGTTGCTATGTTTAGAATATCGCCTCTCGTTGTCTTGGTTCTTCTGTTCGTTCATTTTTGGGATCCAGTCGGTATTTGCTTGTAATTCTTTCCACGCTCCTTTAAGCCCTCCCCTGGTTTCTATATTGTACCTAATTTTGTCTGTTCTTATTTTCTGTCTATATTTTCGTATGCTTGCATTTATATTCTTGCTTATATCTGGTATTTCTTTTCTGTCTATTCGTTTTTATTGTCTCAAAAAGTTTTTAAGTACGTATCTAGTGAAATGTTCTTAAATTTATAAAATAGTCTTAAACAATTAATAGTAACAATTAACAACAATACATTTTATGCCCAGATAAATACCCAAGGAAATAAATTTATGGGCGCTTATTAGGAATATTTCCAATTTGCCAAATTTGCACATCTCTAGTTGCAAATGAACTTTAGTCTAAAATATATATATATAGTTTATAATAGTCTTATGCCTTTGAGGGAATACGACGAATTTTCGGTCATATATATGTAAATTAAATTCCAGTGTATTAAAGCTTGGACTGTTGCGTAATGCAACATTAACGATTACAAATTTTATGTACTTACCTAAGTATTTATCGAAAATTACACGATGTATTCGTGAATGAAAGTTACTATACGATGAGTTTTCTAAAAGTAAACATACTTTTGTTGTTTACCCGTTTTTGTACAGTTTATTTGTATTAAAACAATAGAGATGGGAGAACCCGTACATACAGTTCACATGAGGTCGGTACCACTCTCACGGATAATTGTTTTTTTCTCCTGTGGCGTTATGATTGTTATGTATTAAATTAAGTTTCAAGAACATTTTGTGTTAATATGGTAAAATTAATAAATATCTGTTAAAATTAATTGGCTAACTTTAATGGTACTAACATTTTCTAAACTTAAATTAAGATAAATTAAAAAAAAAATGCGTAACTGGAATTATTTAACGGAAAAAACGTCAGCAAAATTGTGTGTAGCTGTTAATTAGGTAAGCATCAATTTTATAGGTTTAATAGATGTATGAATTTTAAATGTTGTTTCATTTTATTGTCCACTACTTGCAAACACATGGCATTAGTACTTCGATCGCGGACAATATAGAGAGATGTCGACAGTTTGCCGTTATGATGTAAGTAAGCGATCTACCGTAGTGCGGTGATCAGTCAGCCCCTGCCCCGCAGCTCAGTCTGCGCTGGTGCTATAGGTGGTAGAACCTGTATACGGGTTACTCGGGCAGTAACACCGCCATACCACCAGAATTAAAAAACAACAATATGATAATGTGCCTCCATAACGCATAGTATAGTATGTTGACTTAGGAAAAAGACTACCTATTGTATGCATGGGCTGTTATTTCTTAATTTTCATATATTGTCCTAGTGTACAATATAGTGTTTTGTATTATAATGTATCCGATCTCTAATTATGACTTACGCAATATAAGCGTTCTATCGTAAGTTGGGTAAAGATGATGGCTTACTATGGACTCCCCTGTTCGCTCCCTTAGGGGTGACAGCGAAACTTTTTTGGTTCGTGAGGCTTACCTTGCCTGGGGGAGTAAACGTACCCTTATATTTCGTAATTTTAAAGGTGTTCTTGGCTCCCCTAGTTTTAACGGGCTGCGATTGGATACGGCCAAACCGAATAATGTAAACGCGGCAGGTTTCAAAATCTTGAAGTTAACAAGTTGACAAACTTGTCATAAAATGGCAATGGTATTTGTATGTAGTATTGCAAAGAAAGTTGTCCGTAAACACAGATCCTTGCAAATACCATCGTAACTTATCAAAAATTCAAGTTTAATTTAGGTTATTTTCGTATGGATGGATGGTAATGAAATGACTTTTTAATTAATGAAGTTATTTATTTGATAAGACTTTTACAATCTGAAATTCAGAGGCTTTATAATCTGCAGTTAAGGCAATTTATGAATGCTATAATAGGTAAATAAATAAATTAAAAATCTATTTAGTTTACTCGGCGAATAACGTCTTCTCGCCAACAAGTCGATATTATTTCTGCAATGAGTTGCGCTAATAAACCGTTTACTTATCAACTTAACAATACGTCAGATAATATTTTGATACTTTCTACGGTTAGTCCAATTAGTGCCCTTACGGACCATAATTTATGAAACTGTTTATACACTAATTTGGAACAAGTCAACTACCAAAACCACGACGCTTCTCAAGTCGCCAGCCACAATAATCACTAAAATAGAGTATGCGTTCAGATCTATTATACAATCACTCTCTATGGGATATTGTTAATATTACATGATATTAAAATTTAGAACCAATGTTACAAATTTCAGCCAATATCCACATTATTAACAGAATTAAACAAGTAACATTAAATCTCTTTCATATACAACAACCTATTAAATGCACGTTTACATGGCGCCACAGTGGCCCAAAATGATTTTTATGACATTACATAAAGCACTCCCTCCCTCTCATCTCATTGCACTTCAATCAGCCGCCTCGCCAGTCACCTCACATAATTTAAATAAAATAAAACCAGACAGGTCTACTTAGAAAACATGCGGAATTGGAAAGAAATTGTCAAGATTGTTCGCCCCTCAGGTTGAAACAAAAGGAATGCACTTAGATATGACACAGCCAAATAATCTTCATTGCTGTTTTCACATAACGTATTTATATGTTATTTACAAAGACATAAACTTTAGTCAAATCCATATAACACTGATCAATGCAACTGTTATTTCAATATAATAATTCTTGTGTTATAGGTACACATACATGTAATGTTAGGAACTTTACGTCACAAAGTAAATACAGCCATTTCGGGGCCACTGTTTCCGTAATAATAATATTAATCTTACACAGTAAACTGTTACGACTCATTGGCTGTGAAATACTAAGCACTCGATGTGTCCGATGATTGTAAAGCGAGATAATTTCGAGTTTTTAATATACAAAGAGCACTATGATACGCGTTGACCTTGCTTGTTCAATACTCGTCTTCCTCCGGGGGATGCGGGTTGTCGCCGTCTATTTCCTCGGGAGGCGCGAATCCATCCTGCACAATCATACAACCATTGTTGAAATAATATTATAGCGTGTTTACATTACGTCAGTCGCGGAATGCGTTAACTGCATTCAATTTGGTTTAACCGCATATGTTCGTTAACATTAGGTTAGTCCGCAGAGTACGTCGACCATTCGGCTAAACCGAATACGGCCAAACTAATAACAATTTTAGACAAGTCGGTGACCGAACATGTATAGCTCGAACCCGTGACTGCAAGTGGTGCAGTCCATGACGTTCGGCGGCTGCCTTCGCGTACCTTCGAAACGACACGAACTTCAGGCGGCGGCTGCCGTCGGGTGCAGTCAAACTTCATGAACTGTCGATCATTTGCAGTCACGTGTATTACGAGCTCTTACGTCAGTCGCAGAGTGCGTCAACCGCATTCGGATAACCGAATTCGTTACCAAACACTAATCGGTTTGTAACTGAATACGGCCAACCTATTAACAATTTTACAATAGTAGGTCGGCCGTAAACAGATTGTGATCGAATACTGCCGACCGAATTCGGAATTACACTGATAAAGTAATCGCGAAATTACACTAGTATGTATATGGTGGCATTCCACATCAGCTATTAAAATGTACATATTTGTGTGTTTAATTTGATCTACAAGTGCTTATAAAAAACACTAATACGCAAATACAAATACACCAAGTGGAGAACCGAGGGCTAGAGAGTGGGCCACTGTTACAAGTGTAGTGTGTGTGCATTGAACTACGAACATGGTAACACACATCACGATTATATTTAAATTTAAACTGACAGGTTCACCTGAAAATGTAAGTAAAAATGTCAATTATGCTTATATTTTCAAGTACGAAGTAATTTTTTTAGTTATAACTGTTACTTCTATAGAGAATGTATGGGATTCTTACAAAGTCAACTGCAAATGGCTTGGTCTCTCCTAACTTTCTTCTGTATATTAGCTGTGGATGACGAATTAGCTGGCACTTTACGAAGATTTGTTTTGTTACTTTAGAGAAAAAATACATATTTATTACAAAATATATATGAAATCCCTCCACCAATCCGCATTGGAGCAGCGTGGTGGAGTACACTCCAGGCCTCCTCAGTTGTGAGGAGAGACCCGTGTCCTGCAGTGGGCCAATAGTGGCCCACTGCAGGACACGGAGGACCCATAGGGGTTGCAGCCAGATAGGAAAAAGCCATTGACTATTTAAATGTCCAGACGGAAAGTTCGAAACAAAAGAATGTTCGCATAGCGGCGCCGGCGTCAGTTCCGCTCAGAATTTTCGAAGACGCACACATTGACATAATATTTCGAATAACACTAATGTATGGGATATGACCAAATTGTGTATTATTATTTGTAGCTATTTTTAAAAGTCGAATGCTCTATCTAGACATGTACATAGTACGAAATTATTGAAGAAAGAATAGTCCGAAAAAAAGAGTTGGTATAGCCCTGACAACGACCTATGAATCAATACTTTACTATGGGAAAATCATAGAATAAATTCGAATCGATCGCTACTCTGCGATCACACATAAATTAATTCACTATAATAATATGGCTCAGAAATAAAATTTATCCGTCTATTTTTCGGAAATATTAGACGTAGCTCCCACACTATGATAAAGCGATTTTGTTATGGGTAACTAGAGTAACTACATTCTTCCAAGTGTTACATTGTTCGGATCTTATTTTTACAAAAATTTACTAAAGGAGAAAAAATGCACTGGTATAGATTTAAGAAAATCATTGGAAATAGAAGATGAATTAATCTTGAATCACATACAAATACATTTTCAATCAAGAAAGTCCGAAAAACAGATAGATATATTGGTTACCATACCTCAGTTGCATATAAGATATCCAAAATCTTTTGGATGACGGGAGCGTTCTGTTGTTCCTCCATCTCTTGGCAAATCACTTCTATGTCCCGCAGCTTGCCGAAGTAGAAGTCTCGTTCTTTCTCGAGGCCGTCCACTGTTGCCTTTAACTCGTTTACCTGTTGACAATTTTTTAAGTGATTAAGTATCAAATAGCCTTGATCGTAGCACTACTGCTTATCCAGATAACGTCGGTTTAAAAGAAAAGTGACATAATTCAAAATTTTGGAAAATTTATTCTATTAATAGCTAAAGAGACTTATATCAACGTTTCATTATGTGGATACTATACATTTCTACAATTTTACATGTAAGTCTAATATCCCAAGAGTCATTTCTCTGCTATATGGTTATCCAACATTTTTATAAATTTAATAATTAAAATAACGTAATAAAACTGAGAGAAACATAAAAAAATCATCCTATAATCTTTTAAAATTATGACACTTTTCTATTTAACCGACGATAAGTGTACTTTAGTCCACATTGCTAAATACTAATCATTGTTAATCTTTAAAATGAGAGACCTCCCGTACAACATCATCCCTTAAAGCTGAAATGGGGTTTATAGGTATTACTTACAGAAATAAAAACTACTATCCACAGACAAAGCAGTTGGGAACAACTAATACCAAAATTAATAGTTACCTGATGATTAAGTTCGTCCACAAGCTTCGAGTCCCCTTTAGCACTCTGATTTAACCTTGACAAGTTGACTGGCGGAGACCTCAGTGTGCTATTAGTTGTCTTAGCAACTGAAAATAGGCAATAATATAATTTAATTTCCATTTCTAATTAAAAAAATAAGAAATTTCAAAAAGTAGCAATTACAATAAGTATGATAATTATTTGGTTATGTACATGAAATATAATAATTTTAATGAGAATTTTAATATAACAGACACAGGAAAAAGGAAGTAAAATGACATTGAGCAATTTAAGTGCTCGATTAATTAAGCTTATGTGCAAGTGCAGTAAGACATAAGTAAGTAGGATAACTAAATGTTAGCATGACATGGTAAGGAAATGTAGTAAGGCTGGATGGTAGGGAACATAATGGATTATTTTAATATGTACAAAAACGGAACGAAATAAACGGTTATTATAAACATTTAAAATTTTAGAGAGCAATGGTTCCAGCCAATGTGTGAATAAAAATTTACATGCTAATAATGCATAGGTTATTTTATTTGATTGCATAGAATACATTATTAAATCGTAAATAACATATACTTAAGAATTCTGTAAAGCAAATTTTAGGGTTCGATCAGAAGAGTAACTAATAAGAAAACAATAGTACTGGTTTGGGGTCGGGCTGCGACCTTGGCGACGGGGGCCGCGGGTTTTCTTACGGGCGCGGCCCCCCGGGGCGCCGACGCGCCGCCGTGCCCCATGGGCAGACCCTCGCGCTGCGCCACCGCGTCATACTCCGTGCCCGAATAGTTGGCATCGAAAAATTTCTTGAACCATTGCAAGAATTCAAAATTATCTTGGAAGCGACCCTTCACCAGTTTGTCAATCGGTACTATCTACAAAAGAAACAAAAGGGCAGGTGAACGAAAAGGGAATCGACAGTTGTTGGTGGGTGCTGGGTTGCTGGCTACCCGTGCCATTCTACGCGTATGATCCGATGCACTCGGATATGTCGGCGCGCTGCGCACTGCGCTCTAAAATAGGAAACGGTGCTCCAGTTAAATCGCTTGGCGGCCAATTAGGGTGACATTTATGTAGATCGCGACCTCGGAGGCATGCTTCTACACAGCAATCATTAATCATCTCCATTAGCGTAATGCACGCGTGCAAAGTATTGATTGTTTTTCATGCGCTACGATCGTATTTAGATAAAGATTAAATTGCAGTTTGGTCATTAAGTTTTTTTCTTTAATTTGCTGATGTCCCTATTGGTCTATATGCATTGGAATGTATGTGTTGCTTGCAGGGCAGAAATTTGAGTTACGGGGTACCTTAACCGTTGTACCTACCGTCGACGATCCTTAACTTCTCCTTTAGACCACGGTTTTATAACCGTCCTGGATGATAGCGAGTCGCTGTAAAGGATTTTTAACTTCAGTACTCTTGCACTAGAGTCCATTTTGGTATTGTCAAGAACCAATGGATTTCAATAAATGATTACTGATTATTGGACAAGAGTTAATAGCGAAATGGACGAATACAAGAGTACTAAACTAAAAATCCTCGATGCCTGTGAGTCAAATGCAGGTGATGTCGACAGTCATAGTTTGCGTGCGGTGGCGCGCAGTCGGCGTGTCGGCGGCTGCCGTTGCCTGCAGTTGAACAGCATCAACTGCAGACGACGACTGCCCTTGCCCATGTGCAGTCCGTGTGTGGCTCTTATTATCTATATACAATCGTGAGAATTGTCACTGTCTTTCTGACTGTAGCACTTTCGCAAGATGTGTGAATGCAAAAAATGTATCCAATAAATAGGACGAGGTCTCCGAAAATTATTCCCATGTAACTAGAATGGTTTTACAATGCCCCAACTCAAATTTCCACCTTGTAACTTGTATATGGGCATCTTGTGAGAATCCCATCAAAATATCCAACATATCCGAGTACAGGCCTCGCAGTGAAAGTCAAAAGAAGAGTTACATGGAAATACGCATTTGTTGCTTCAAGATAAAGTAATAAATAAAATATTTAAACACGTTTTACACAGGGTTATCATAAACAAATTAAAGTATTTATTGCCTTATTGACATTAAAGTAGCAAATTGCAAAGAATTGCAATTCTAGCTAACTAATCCTAAGCAAACACACTCCACAGATGTAAATTGATGTAACCATTGTATTGTATTGTACTCATTAGTGCAACTCATATATCCAATCTCTGGATTACTCCATCAATTCTTTTATCTTACTTTTTCCATCCTCATTCATCGCATTTTTATCTTATCACCATATTTCAAGTATCTAATAAATAAATAACACAAACATAGGTGACATTAACATGTTAATCCATCCAAGACCTGAGATGACTTTTGACAAAATAACACATGCTTGGGTCGGGAATCAAATTCGGAAGCGAGAACTAACTGGGCGAACTGGTCTAAACAATAAAAAAGAAACAATCTGTAAGCAATAAAAGCGTACGTGTTCTACAAGGTTCAACTTTCGTTGCGCGGCCTGTAAAATGGCGCATGCGGCGATCGAGCAAGTGGGGCAAGTGGGTTAGGTGGGTTCAGCGGGGCGAGTGGGCCGAGCGGGGTGGAATAAATGCGTACTGCTGGACTGCAGGCGAGCGGAGCGGCGCGGGCGCGGCGGCGGCGCGGCGGCGCACAACGGCAGCCCGCTCTCGCACGCGCCCGCCCCAATAGTGAACCCGCCCCGCGCTTCAAACGCTTCATACTCCCGCCCGTCATAGTTAGCGTCAAAAAACTTTTTAAACCACTGCAAAAACTCAAAATTGTCTTGAAACCTCCCCTTTATCAGCTTGTCCACCGGTATCACCTACAACATTGCGTTATTGTTTACTTATTGGAAACTTGTACAATTGAAGGCATTTCAGCATTGAATATAATATTAATGATTTCCTTGTTTATTTATATGAGGAAGAGAGCTTTAAATAAATCTGCCTGTTTATATTTACAACAAATAATGGAGCTGTTTCCCTGCAATTTGAAGTAGGTATCTAATGTTGTTAAATAAGTAAGTTGTTACTACAAAAATATGTTTATTTAGGTCTACTTGCCTTGAAACTATATCATCAGTTATAATTAGTTTGTTTTAGTTTGAAGCAATTATTTTTGATGTTAAAAAATAAATAATTGGTATGTATACAGGGCGGATTTTCAATATGGGGCATTAAGGGCAGGTACCTTTACCGTTGTACCTTTACCGTTGTAGCTATGGGAAAACCCACTGAGGAGTCCATCCTCAACTTTTAGAAATATTTTGACCTGTATGCACAGATTTTGGAAAAAAATTACAGTAAGCAAGAAAATGGTTAGTTAACACAAAAATATTTTTTGATGCTGAAAGATCTTATTTCTAGTATGGATCAAAAGTCTTTTGAACAACTGAGGTAAGAGAACTTTAAAGTCAGAAAGTACGAAAACCTTTCCCATACATTTTGTAAGAAATGTGACTGGCAACAGTTGCATCTTAAATTTGTGGTTGTAGGCCAAAATATTTCTAAACGTTAAGGATGGTCTCCTCAGAGCATTTTCCAGTAGCTACAATGGTTAAGGTAGCTGCTCTTAATACCCCATCACAAAAATCCACCCTGTATATTTGATATCTTTGTCTGTTTGTAAATGTGATGTCTGTAAAATATTCCTGGGGCTGAAACTAGTCAACTCTGAGCATTTCCACTACAACTGATTAATTGTGTTTTGCCCTAACTCCCAAACAAAAGCTCCGATTGCAATACACTTCATTTATTTGTGAGATAGTTAAGATAACAGACTTAAAATGAGTTCTGCTGCACTGAAGAAAGAAAACAGACTCAAAATTAATTCTGCTATTCTGGAGAATGCGAAAAATTTGTAAAGTCAAATGGAGTGTCTACAGTTTATTTCATTGATACTAGCACTTTTCCATAATGAAGATACTTGTTATACTATTTTGACTGTATTAGAAACTCAATGAATACCAGTCAAATATGTAGGTATTTTAGCATTGACTCAAGGCAGAGTATTAGTGCATTGAGTACTTCTGGTGGGAAATGTATCCAAAATTTATGTTAAAGCACTTGTAAAAGATAAAACTGAAAGGCAGGGCTTTGATAAGGTACAAAAATAGAGTGTTCATTACCTTGTCTACAGCCATTTTCTTGAATGCTGCTTGCAATATTTTGAAGTTTTGAATATATTCATGTTCTAGATTTGTCTTGAATTTGATCCGCTTCATGGGCACACTGCTGGGGAAAAGCATGTCCATGAACTGACAATAGGCGGCGCCGGTGCATAATTCCTCGATTTTGGCGAAGTTTGACTGCAAACAGTCGTTCACCCACGCCAGCATATCATGCCGCGACAGATTCTCCGAGGTAACGTTCGTCGAATACACATTCACTGCCATCTTGATTCAGTCACCAACTAGAAAAAAATACACACCTTAGGTATACAATATTACGTTCCAAAATTATAATACCGGCTCCTATGCATCCGAAACGCCGTTCGGATAAAAGAAAGCCGATCTAAAAATAGGTCGTGGCACGAACCATAAGAAAATATTTTTAAATGCCACTTATCCACTAATAATGGACAGCTTATGATTGCTGCGTCGCAACTTCCTTATTTTATTTTATTCAAAGTTACACCCTAAAGAAATTAACAGTAAACGTAGTCATTCATAACCAAATCCAACGGCGGATGTGTGGGTATGACAGAAGACGACTCATCAAAATCTTTCGTATGATAAAGATCACCAAAATAACACTTATAAAATCACTTTGATCATTTGACACGTACCTTTTACAATTAATTAATGAAGTTTTAAAATAAAGTAAATGTAAATTTCATGAGCAATGTGATAAAAACGGTGATTTTTTGTCCGGAACGCTCACCTTCTCGGGATTTTTCATAGACAATATTTTTTTCTTAAAGCATCTTCAACTTGAGTTTAGAAACCAAGATAAATAATGCAGACTATTCAGGCTAACTAAATAAACACACACTTCCCACCCGGACCGACCTAATCAGACAATAATAAGCGGGATCACACGGCCCGACACGACATGTTTATTTATAATTTGATTTAACTGAATTTCAATATCTGTTTGCAGTCGCGGTCTCAGTGTATATTTGGTTAAGAAGTAAAGTACATTATGCTTGCAATGTTCTTGGACGAAAAATCAGCACTTAGTTTCAACATTTAGGGCCTCCATATACCCCATGGTTAGACCATATAGCATTTTAAGCGTGGCGCACATGGTATATGTCATAGGATCTGTATGGTATAAGGTTCCATACGTGTGCTTTTGTGACATAATTTTAAGCCGGAAACGTGTCAAGCCTACGCTTCTGTATCTGCGTGATTGGGAAGTAGCTTGGCAACGTACGGGCCTACGTGTCTCTCCCGATCAAAGTCTCCCGGTGAATCCCGGGTGTAGATATGTGCATATCGAAACGGAGCATACCTAGCTATATACGTAGTATCCCTATATTACCTGTGCTAGCTATATTCTGTGGTCAATGTGTTGTTGTGGTCAACATTGTGTCATGTGTCATCGTCATTGTCAATTCATAATTATGAGCGCAGTTAGGTACATTGCATAGTATTCAAATTTCAATCCAAGTATTCTGTGAATAGTATTTCCAAGGACATAGGATAGGGGAATGGATTGACACAAAAATTATAAATAAAACGTAACATTGATCTGTCGGTGACATGGCAAATTTTTGATTTTTTTTTAGAAAAGATAGGGGTTCATGTGTTAACTATTGTTGGTTTGTTGTTTTATCATAGCGGTTAAAAACTCAACTGCGACGGCTTATTTTGAAGTTTTCTGTAGGCAATTTAAACTATACTTGCGCTTTGTTACAGATAACTTGTTGTGAAAATGAGTCAAGATGGAGAGCGTATTACGGATTCCAATCCTAATAATAACGCAGTATGTGAAATACCAAGAAAGCCATTTAGGATTACTATGGAGTTTCCATTATTTTTTGCAATGTTATCCGTTTCCTTAGCAGGTAAATACATGCTTCGTTCTGTCAGCATTTTAGCCCTCGCGCCCAGTAGCTTTGTCCCTCGGCTAGCTATCTAGCTCGCCCGTAACTAAATAAAGGTATAATGCAGCAGAAAGTATAGTTTACTATTATTACTGCTTTCATATATCATGTTAGGAGTATGTCAGTACACACTAACACTCCCGCACTAGGATTCCCTGTGTTGCGTGTGGTAGACACACTGAAAACACCACAATTTAACGCCCAAGACCCGAGTACAAACATTTACCTGCCAAATAAATGTCTGGATCAAACTTGGGAGACTTGGCTCTTCAGTCAGGGTCACTGTCCAATGTGCCACTGAGTCGTTGAATAGTTCTCAGTGAACATAAGGATATACATAAGGATCTAGACCAAGTTAAGTTGACCTATGTTCAGCAGTTTACCTCCAAAGTGTCAAAGTATTGTGTAAATGGACTAGTGCACACTTTTATATTTTGTTATTTTATTTGGCCAAATATTTTAGGAGTACCAATAAGCAACACCATTTTGTACAGAACATGTATGCATGCATTGCATCATACTAGAGAGGAGTGCAATGTATTCCTTTCGCCAAACAAAACCAACACAACCCAGCAACTAGAAGAAGAAGTGCAGAAGTATGCAGCATTTGTGACAATGGTTAAAACTGTTATCGAATCTGTTGCCCCGGCGATACTTTCTTTATTTCTGGGTGTATGGTCAGACACACATGGTAGAAAACCCTTGGTGACATGGCCCCTATTAGGTAAGTAGCTTTAATTTAAAAAATATTCCAGCCATGTACCAGTTCTGCATTATATATAGTTACTTTCATTGTTAACTAGAGTACTTATACACAGACACCAATTTGCAACTGCAATCAACAATGTTCTGATTGCAGTCTTTGATGTTTAGTTGACGGTCACTGTTCAGTGGTTGTTCTGTCAACTCCCTGTGTCCGCAGTTGACTCCTATATTAGGAGAGGCCCTAAGTTCAGCAGTGGGCTACTATAGGCTGTTAATGATGTTGATGATCTTTTTAGTTGGTTAACATTAGCGAAGCCGTCAGCTATCAGTTAGGTACCGATTCAGTGGATCTATACTTAGTACCCAAGGAATTAAATGCGCCTGAAGGTCAGTCGTTCCAACAGTTTTGATTTTTCTGCCCTGTCCCACCATAGGCATATTTATTCTGTGTCAGGCCATTTACAATAGGCCGTAAACAGTACCGAGATATACATGTACTAGATGTAATGAGTCATTCAATTCCGTATACTTATATATTTTAGGTATGTCTGTCAGTGGAGGATTGATTGTGGTCTACAGCATGTTGGAAAATTTAGGTCCATGGTGGTACATACTTGCAGTGATACCTCTATCTCTTACTGGTGGGTTCACTGTATTATTTACTGGCGCGTTTTGCTATTTGAGCGACGTAAGTTCTTCTGAAACGAGATCCCTTAGGTAACAGTGCTACTTAATTTACTTAACTTACTTACACATTGATTTTATCGATTATTAAGTTTAGTTCGAAAATATCACGCTTTATTTCTTGCTCAAGCTTTTGGTATTGCAATTCTCTCATTATCATGACCTTTGGCGGTCTCTTCTTAAGTCGTAGGAAAGATTAATTAGGTTCAGCTTCTCTCCATTGAGTTGTAGTTTCATGGACATTGACATTGGGAGGCTGATAAAATGAATAAAATCGGTCTGTTTACTATCCTTACTTAATATTATACATTTATGCGAAAGTGTAAGGCAGAAGATCGGGCGCAGTATGCCTAAGGCCATATTGGTTGCTCACATAATTGCGTCGAAAGCACGCAAAGCTATTTGACACCTTGTTTACGAAATCCCTTGACACATTAATTTTGATTAATAAGTTTTGCCTTAGTAGATACAGATTATTGTATCTATCTTTGTTTTGGCCGTACCAATAGACAACTCATTTCACTGACAACCTATTTCTTTGTTCTCGAGGTTGGTAAAGGTGTACATCGATGACATTAGTTTCTTAGACCTCTACTGATATTCTGTATAAAATGTCCAATGTTTGTTGATTGGTTGGAGGACCATCGTTAAGTAATAAATTTCCATTTTTATTTTTGTCATCCCTTGTTACTCGATACCTTGTGGAAATTTTTCTCGCGATGATTTATTCGTTTAGCATTCGTATTCCCTCCACGTTACTCCCACATTGTTATGCCAACCCTGATTAGATAAGTATTCCTACCCGTACATACCTACTGTTACCTTTTCTTTGAGCTGCTAGCCTATGCTTTGCTTATAACAGTATTTTATTTTAACCACACGACTTGTAATAACAACTTGTCCAAGTTACCGGAATTTCCTAACAACTCTTAAATCATGTCACTATGCAAATCAGATCATCAATCAAACCTTTTAACTTCCTGTGTCTA
>DWLO01000031.1:0-33622 GCA_018245335.1 Dalla quadristriga
GTAGTGTTTGGGTTACGATTTTGGGGTCTTGAAGTCATTCGAACCGCCCGAAAAATAGCGGCGTTTGAACAGCTCAAATTTATTCTCGGTTTTCGATATTATTATTTATATTTTTTACTAATCTATAACGATGTAAATAGTGATGTAAAACATGCATGGGGTATATGCAAAAAATTATGTATAATATGTAAAAATTTAGGTATACTTTTGATAAATGTGATTAATTACCATTGTTGATTATTTATAATTTTTCTCGCCATTTTTCGCTGTCAAAAATATGGTAAGTTTATGAAAATTAAAATATGTCTCAATTGTCCATAATATTATTGCCAACAATGATAACATAGCCAGTGAATTTTTATGTACACCGCTACTCATCCCTCTTCCGTATGAGTTCTCCATGCTTAAGGATGTCTGGAAGATATCACTCTTAGCGATAAGACCGCCTTGTATACAGGTGCTGTTATTTCTTAATTTGTATTTTTTTTTCTGGTGTACAATAAAGTGTTTTTGTATTGTATTGTATTTGATAATTAATTACAGTTTTCGAAAGTATACCTAGGCTTTTACAATAGTTAAATATATTAGAATGTGCGAGCAAGAGACATTCAACGAGTGATGGGCCTCATACAGCTTTAATTAATTTCTTAGTGCATTATTTAGACCGGTTGCCCGTTTTTAACTTATAACTAAACAAATGTATTGATTTATTAGTTAAGGTTTTATGTTGGCTGCAATTATTGAGCTATAGTTAATTATTTCCAAGCAATTTACTTATGCAACTACAAGTTACTTTAGTATGAAACGCATTTTTTATATGATTTGAGGTTAGCAAGCGGACATTCAGTCCCACCTTCCATTGCCGCCAATCAGTACGAAGGACTGTTAGTTATTGAGTCCTGTTAGTTTTAGGTGTTAATAAGAGTATTAGTTGGTTACTATTCGTTAGTCTGTGGGACCTGTGGGACATGTGGGGTGTTAGGACTGTTACTGTAAGTAAGTCAGGACTTACTCACTAACATTGTTAGTGTTTGTCCTATTCGAAGCTGGTCATAGAAGCGTTGCTATCCCTGACTGAGCCCAATTGTTGTATACCAATAATTCCACGGCACAAATGGGTGTGGCGGTGATAACGCCCCACCGGCAAACCGTACACAGATTCTACTACTATTATGAAACAAATTGGTATCTTGTGGGTAATCCTCATAAATGTTTGTAACTCTGTCACCACAAGTCCAGTGTTTGGCAGTGACGGTCCTGGGATTGATCACAGATTATATAATAGTTGGTTTGTGTTTTGTTAGGGGAAGCTCCTCCGTTTCGCCCATAATTGTATTTGGGTGCTTTTTCAGCAAACACTACGATTAGACTGATAGAATCCTAAGATGCGTCTGTCAAATTGCATATGTCACTATAGTGTTTTATATTTGAATAAATTCATCTCATTAGTATACTTTTTTGTTTTATTTTAATTTTTCCTCCTTTTACTTTTTGGGTTTCGCGGGCGTACGCTAAACAAAAAAAACAGACAAAATATTTTAATTTGCAGTCGTGGCTACAGAAGCACTCATTCAAGGTGTCACGAGCGAAGATATTTTTTCTAAGGTCGAAATAGCGTAATCTGGTCATTTGTGAGCTGCCCTTTTAACCCTCGTATTGTCATTGGTTTTAGGTTCCTAACACCAACTACAGCTATGCAGGGTGTCCGTCCACTCTGTACAGTCGTTGGATTCCTTAGCCGATACAGTTCCATGCTCGATATTTCTGACGGACTTCAGACGACTGTATTTATTATTATCCTAACTGATATTGACTATCCACTGATGTATAGTTTTTGCTCTGGATGCTTCTTTATACTTATCGCGCAGGTTACTTAAAGTACTTAAATTTTCTTATGTGCCTCTTTTCCGACCGGCGCGCTATTGTTGATGTGCAACTTGTAATTCCACAGCAGTAAAGAGCGTAGTGGTAGTAACGGCACGGGCGAACCGTAGGTTCTACCACCTCGAAATCCGAGTACGTAATAGCCCTAGATGTTTAATTACCGAACGGGTGCAACGAACAGGAAAATCTGAACTTTTATCGTACTTTGAAGCAAATATTATTCGGATGGTTTTTGGTTTTTATAGACCTTGAGAAAAGGTTCCCGATAGTGTTTCATTGACCTCGTTTATCCTAAATACTTCCACGTACCAATTTTTGGTCCATGATGTCATGTCATGGGCGAGGCGACCATGCTGGCTCCGCGGGCTACTCATTGTTCGCACCTCGTTGCTGTGATTCCTGTCATTGTCCCCTAATTTGCCGTGAAGTCCAACACGATTTAAATTTATATAAAACTCATTTCGGGATCGTGTTTCTACTTATTATATTTAAGATCACTGTGGTGGTAACACCTTATGCCGATAGGTTATTAATGTGACGCAATGATTCCACGACTAAAGTGCTATTTGTATATTTTCTTGTGTGTGAGCCTATTAGGTTCAGAAGTCAGGACGTCTGTTATCAAAGACGCACTCGAGGAGCATCTAAAGGAAGCAGATCACAGTGAACAAGCTGAAACAGTTAAACATGATAAACAGAAAGGTGAAAAGTTTCATCAAATTGCTAGTCAAGTAGATGATAAACACATAAATCAACATTCAAAATTAAATGATGAAGCTAAATATTTAAAGAAAGATCATGAAAGTACATCGTCATCAGACAATGATTCGTATGGAGGATATAATATTCAAAAGGATAAGGCGGAAGGCAACCTCTCGAACGGATTTAAGAAAGGTCATAAAAAGGGACATCATAATCAAGGATTTCAAAACTCATATCACAAAGACGAGTCTTCTAATAAAAGTACTTTTTTTGATGATTTTAACGATGAAGAAGACAAAGCTGGATTTAACAGTAAACTGAATACCTACGACAACCAAGGCAATCGTAGGTATCAGGGAGGGCATAATAATGGGCAGCAATATTTACGGGACAACTATCGCAGTGGAGGTCATAATAAACACGATGATTCTGGTAAACGATACCAAGGCCATCAAGACTACGGGCGAACACAATATTTAGATAATTTGGAGAATTCTAATAGATATCGTAATGATCAAGGCTCGCATGCCAGAGATCACGTTCACGATCGGCATCACTATGAGGCTCCGCATGTTCACCATGACCCTCGATGGGACTGGCAAAGATGGGATGATCGAAGAACTTGGGAACAGCCTGGATGGGACAAGGACTACGGAGGTCCTGGATATTACGATGATTATGGTTCTCGTCACGACGGAGGCTATGGTCACGGTCCTAACCATGGATTTGGTTATGGGTACGGAGAATCAAGGCAGGCGAGCGTAACACAAGTACCCGTTAACGCTCCAGTTGTCGCGCATCGAAAGCAAACTATAACTATTTACGAGGATCCAAGATATACTGGCGAGGATAGAGGACACTTACGAAAGGAGGAAGCAGACCATATTCAACTGGACTATCAACCAAGTACCCGAAGATATGCAAGCTACGATGATACATACTATAAGGCGCCAGCAGGTGCTTCCGGTGCCGAGTCTAGTGAAATTAATAGGTTGGTGTATAACTATAGACGACACTAAATTTGAAAACTAATTAAATTAAAATCTTTTAATGTATCGATAAAAATGTTAATTGACCGAGATCTGAAACGCGTGTATTCAAAATTTGAAAGGAGGAAATCTGGTGTGTGATAAAGATAATAAAATGTTATTACATTATGTACTTTAAATCACCTATATCAAACGTAGGTACCTATAATATTATACACATTTACACACCGACTGAAGCGTGGTATCGAATTGATATCCTGATATTGAATATTTGCTGAAACACGGTGAGCTGTGCAAATCAAACAGGTAATTTGAAGGACGGATTCCTAGAGGGTATTTACGTGACGAGCAGACAGACGGTCAACGTAGTGGCATATTTCAATATCTATGGCACATCTACTACGGTCGAACGCTTTGTGCTATGGACCGTAACGGGTGCGTGCCGAATCGGGTCGTCGGTCTGGGATTCTGTGGAAAATTTGGACCAGTGATTCAGAACTTTCCAGGGAACTTTTTATTTAAAGCATTTTTGGAGCAAGCACGAACGTATTTTGTGTAAAATTTTTGTCGTAGTTTCAAACATGCACAAAAATGTGTATTTTAAGTACCTATAGTAGTGACGTCCTATTTATAAACGGTAAGATTTTCAAGTTGCAATGTTAATAATTTGGGCGAAGTTAACGGATTAATTCGCTTTATTACCCTTTACGCTTTAATTAAGGGAAGTCGTTGAGGCACTACCCACTCGTAGATATTTTTCAGTACTTTTATTTGTAATTTAAATTTCGCAACCCTTCGTTGTGGTTCTACTTTAGGGGAATAAACCAATTTAAACGGCAAGCTCCCGGCAATGTCACTGTTATAATATATAGAATGAGCAAATTTAAAGTCGTTCATAGTTTGTCTTATCTAATTTTTGCAAAGTGTTAGTAAGTGGAAGATTCTTTTTCGTAGTTCGTAAAAAAGTTAAGAAAAATACCCTGTTTCATGAATATAAATGAGATAATTGAGACATGTTTAGTGGAGGACATGAATATTGCCAGCCAATCTGCATTTCAATATAATTCAAGTGGTGGAATTTACTTTGCGTTACTTTGTGATGAATGAGTAGTCAGAGTCGCCAGTATTTACTGGGTGTTGAATTAATAGAATCCTCTGATCTCACCTTCAAGAGGTTTTCTGCTACGAGCTTTGTTTATCTCGAAAATGCAATATTTATTTCTACGAAATAAAAATTCACGAACGGATTCTTATACGAGTTGTGCGTACCTTGTGATTGTAAATTATTGTTTTGTAAAATAATGGACTCTTAATACTGTGTATAATGTAGGTATGTAAAACTAACTGTGTAGTTGCGTACGAAGTTACGAGTTAAGTACGAATTAATCTATAAAATCATTTACCTAGTGGGCTCATGGCGTAACCACCTACACCCTCTCTTTTTATGATACTTACAAACGACTTGTCTTAGGGTACTAAAGTAATTTCACAGCGACGCTCAAATAACATGCCAATAATCGTTAGCAGCGATTGGAAAACAAAACTGTGATTATAGGGTATTATCTTCGATCTTGCTTCTCGTTTTCTCCAGTAAACTTTCGCTATGGTCTCTCATTTGTCCCTAGAGGGTGGGCAAGATAGAGTGACATTACTTTAACGAACTTTCAATGGGTCGTGTCGACAAAGCCGAATTCGAGCTAGGCTTTGGATCACCATATTTTTAAAATCATTATGCAGGTCGTGAATTCATATACCTACTTAGATATTTTTTTATATATAGTAAAGAAATTTAAAGATGGCCAAAAGAAATGAAACTAACCTACAAGTCTACCTTCAGACATACTTATTAGAAGGCCAGTAGCTGCATTGTTCTTCTAAGGTCAGGTCTAAGTTGGATTGTGAACAGAAAAACAATAAACCATTAGTCATTTAACCCTCCTTTTATTCCCGCCTCACCGACATTTAATTTATTGTTGCAATTTAAGAGATAAAACCTTCAAAAGTATAATTTCCAATAAGCGCAGAATTTTGTCGCTATCGGAGCAATACAACTTCCGATACCGTGGCGAGAGTTTAACAATCGTCATTTATATTAAAATGAAACCATTAAAATTATTGACAACATAAAATTAAGCTTGCCGTCGAGTGTTAAAATGATATCATTATGATGGGTTCGCCGTGGAAGGCTCGTCTCCCTCGCAGCCGACTCCCGGCAGTCCCGACAGAACAATGAAGTCGCTGCTGTCTCTTATCTCGACTTGTTTATTGTCTGAAGTTGGCTTGATGGCCGTTTTGTTACCGCTTTCCGCTCGAGTGTGGCGATGAGTAAGTTAGTTTCTTTGTTCTGTTTAGGTAGGCACTTCTTCAGAATGATTCTCAGTTGTATCGTAGAGCAAACTGCACAGAACATGACACATAACTCGTAATATCGCTACAAAATTATAAGTATTTCAATATTTTGTGTACAAATCGCGTTTGAAATCGTTCGTACGTTGCCATTGTTTTAACCTATGCAAATCAAGTTATTTGCGGTCAGAGGATCGCCTAAATTACTAATATACTTGATCCAAACAACGAAATGGTTCTTTTTGGTGTGATTTTAAAAGCCCTAATTGTATATTGTTTGATTAATTTAAGACTTGGTACCTACTCCCAGTAGTCAGTGAACTCATTTATCACATCACCGTCCGTCCGTCATCACCGAGAAAAGACATTTGGCAAGAGTTTTTTCTCCTTTGTGAGGAGGCCTTAAGCGTACTCCATCACGCTGCTTCAGTACTGATTGGTGAGAGTAAGTGGCCAACCCGAGTGTCGGAAGTTCTGCCGGCCAAAGATCCCCGGAAAGGCTAAATGTCTGTTATTTGACGATAAAATCAGGTTATCCATACTAACACAACTTGTGTTTTGACGGAAGTGCTCAGGATATTTGGTAAGTTGAAATCCTGTAAGCGAAATTGCTGAACCTAAGAGTGTGAACTTGTCTTTGTTCAGAAAAACTTTGTCGATGACCAGTACGATGAACCCAAGACATAGCTGTGTGCGTTTCAGCGTATCACAAGAGTACCATTGCTAGAGTACTTTAACATACTATCTAAGTACCATTATAATTAGTTAGGTAGATACTTTACGAGTAAGTATATGGTCATAACACTTGCCTGCCGATACATGAATTAAAATATTCTATACACGTCAGCTACAAGTAATGTCTTTGAACAAAATTTCTTGAAGTTACAGTTTATAGACACTTTCAAAAGGGGTAGGTACCTACTCATTCACTCGTGACGAATCCTGCCGGTACTAATTGCTATAGAATAAATCGCTCCTCTGGGATCTGTCGCCCCAATTTGTTTAAACGAAATCGGCTGTGTGGAGTGAAGATCATTTCCAGATTAATTTGAGGCAATCTACCTTTTATTGACATTTAAATGAAGAGTTTTTAAAGATTTTGACGTTCCGCAATTTTTAAAACAAAGAGTTGATTTCAAAGGACAAAAGGTAAAGTTACAAAAGAAAACTTTGAGGATTCCTTTACAATTTGATAAAACCTTATAGTATAAGCATGTCTTTATATAAAAATGTTTTTTTGTTAGTCTTCATTACATTATATTATTTATTATTTGTAGCAGTATCTAAAAAGTCATAAGACATAAGTTTTAATAAATGTGATGGCTCAAAATAGGGAACTTTGTGACCAATTAGATTAGGTCCCTTACCTTAAACCACCCATGGAAGTCAATACATAAGCAGTTGATTACAGCCACTGACATTGAGATAGCGCATAGCCTTTCGAAATGCCTACGAATGCCTATATTGTGTCTTCGACCTTCATATCTAAGCAGAGATTTTCTGCAGTGCCGTCTTTCGTATTCGTGCACTCTGCAGGGACGGAAACCAGATTGTACGCAGATTTTTTTGTATTGAATAAGAATTAAGTATATAATATTTTATGATAGTGAACAAGACGCCGCCTTGGAGTAATTTAGGATAATTGAAATAAAACGATATTCGGAAATAAAGTTTGCATCTCAGAAACAATCATCATTACCCTGACAATAAAATTAGAGCGGGAAATTCTAAGCCCTGAATGAATGCCTGAACTAAAACACTCATAACTTATCGGATAGCAGTGTTTGCGTTTGGCGCGGCGCGACGCAATATGCTCCACAAACAACCGTCAGGTAAGTAGGGCTTCGCCTTGTGTGTAGTTTTGCTTATTAACGAGACTAACATGGCCGACGCTTGATAAGATTTCGGTTTGTCTTGCCAGGCATTCGTGCCTTCGGGCGGTCTTGAAGCATTTGGAGTTGAGGCCACTGAATGTTTGTTTTGGAGTATGCTTTACTAGTTTACTTTGTTGGTGTAAGTACTCGTAGTTTTATTTTTGAAGACATGCTTGAAAGACAAATCTTTGTTTTTGAATTGTCTACGTAAAAGGGTCAAAATTAAAATGTGTTTTGAGTCTTAAAACAACCTGTTTGCTTTATTTTTTTTCTCTACTTCTTCTTCATTTTTACTACTCTTGTCTTATAGCATCGTTATTATGAACTTTTCTTGTTTTGTTCTTCTTCGTCAGTTCTTGAATTTTATTATGAATACTTCGCAATTTCATCTTTTAATTATGAGTGCTAAATAATACCAAGCTTTTAATTTATTTCACATTAAATAAAGGATTTCAATGGTGTTCTACAGGAGAAATGAAAAAAAGACAAAAATGTAAAACTGAATACTTAACGAGTAAAAACTATCCAACTAGCCGACTACACGACGTAACGTAACCACGACGACGAAAACAGGCCGCTCTCAGCATTGTGCGCGGTAAACCACAGCCGCTGCATTTCAGGAGGACCCCCTTTGCCGCGCAGTTTGGGCTAGAGGTGTACTAATTTTAATTAATTAATTACTAATTAATTAAGTATTAATTAAGTATATTACCTACAATTATATCTTAAAAAAAGCCGCCCTCAAATATGGGAAGTTAAATATAACATGCATCACAAATAGAAGTTAACAGATGTAATGTAGTAATCTGTAAAAATTGCCAAAAAGTTCGCTTTCAGAACAAGTAAACATAATCTAATTGGACTTCAATTGAAATACACTTGCTATTGAAGAACTATGTAGCACGATGGTGCATGTGGCAATCAGCAAAATGTTGTAGAGCATACACCAAATCGTGACATTAAGAAATTTCGCCGGAGTGTAAGACGCGTGCATAGCTGCGAGCTAGGTTACATGCGAGGCTGATCGCTGGCTGCCTGGGATAACTGCCGACGTGTGCACAGGAATTATAAACAGCCGCAATATTAACCTATACCTACGAGATACCAGGTTAATACAAACATTAAACAATTTCATTAGTTCTAAAATGTTGCAAGTGGATACTTACTTCAAATAAACATTTTCACACTTACCTATAACTCTATGGTATAACTCCCTTTAATGTGACAGAGACTTGAAGTTAAAAATGTAATGGTTGTTAATTTAATACAATTTGTTGTTTTTAGTAATAGGTACCTTAACGATACTTCGTTTCCGGTCCTTACATTATGTACACGGATTATGTATCGGAAACATTATTTAGTAGAATCTATTAAAATCTTAAAAAAACTTACTTATGACGGCTTATTTTTGTACAAACGCTGAACAAACTATCCGTCAGTCGCTGGCCAGAACTGCTCAAATGGCGCATCGAAAAGGCAACATAAGTATGTATGATGTTGATTAGGCTAACATTAAAGATTTCAAGAAATCGAAATTGACACAATGACAAATCTGTTACAAGTCTCCTAGGTTTCCTCTGCTCAATTTTGTCATTTTATTAAGGAAATACACTTTATTGAATCTTACAAATATTTATATCACATATAAATATATGTATATATGCACACACATGTGTGTTAAATTTTCCAATAATGTTACTACCGTGCTATTTCCTTCACAAAACCAGGTTTTTTTTATAAATAGCATTTATACGGCCTCAGCTGTGGAATAAAACATTTAAAAGATATAATATTAGCATTATTCTCCAGTAATATTCGCAACAATATACTCTCTTTATATCTCTCTCTATGTAGCAGAATTTAAGCTGTAAATCCCTAAGTACAAGTAGGGTCGGCGAAGTTAAATTTCGTAAGCTAAGCGCGTTATCTTCGTGAAGTTGGAGCTGTAAGCGCCGCGGGCTTTCACAAAGTATGAATCCCTCTGCGCTTTGTATCGTTGCAAACAAGAATTATATTGCTTATCATTTATACGGCACACTTTGCCGCAGCAAATGTCCTATGAATAACTACGAAGTTCGTAGCTTACATACTAAAGTGATAGAAAAACAGTAAAAACGTGTCAATAGAAAATAGCATTTTGGCAACCTTATTGGATTTTTTGGTAGCTATATTGTAATTTGCCGATTTATTTTTTATATACGTATATGTTTTTACATGCCTATGTTTCTTGTGTGGGAGCGTGTGTTTGACATTGAAGTATCTGTTTATAACGAAATCTTTAATCGGGGCGATGGAAAGTACCTAATACTTAGTACTAATTACTAAATAAAGAAATGAAGTTAACGGCATAGGGTCCGTTCAATTACCGGCTGGGTATTTCAGTGCGAGATAAGTGTGAATAGATCAACATTAACACTTGTACATTATGTCCCAATTTGAAAGTAAACAACAAAGTTAGCTTTTAAGCATGTTTAATCAAAATAAGCTGCCGATTTTCTACAAGATAAATATAGACAGCTATCGATAACGATTAGGGGAGCGCAATAAGATCGGCGATTTGTCCGGGCCGATTGCTGACGACTTGCAAAATAGCAGTTTGTTTTACGTTACTTAATGACAATAAAACCTAACTCCGCTTACATTTCCATTTTATTTGATTGTGCTCCCGACTTTAGTCGCGTATCCGCCCGAGTATAATTCGTTTTTCCGTACAAACTTTCATCGCTAACTCAACCCCTTTAGGAAATAACTTTTTTGTACAAAGTTGCCGATGTCACTGTCCGGTCCATAAAAAATCTCGTCGATTTGCACCTCCGTGTCTGCGTGAATGAAGAGAAAACCAACAACCGTAGAGAATGTAGAAATAATAAAAAGTGATTAATAAGTGATGGAATGTTATGACTTGCGCCCCGTGCCAGCAAATATTGTTAGTTGTTGTTTTTGTTAATTGTAGGGTGTAGGGTTAGATATTACAAATAAATGTTTTTTACATTTACTTTACTTTTTTACTCTTATAAGAAGTGAAGAATTATAAGTTACATCAGATATTAATACGTGGTACTTACCCAAAATAACGTATCTACTTAATGCAATGCAATCCCTTAACAGGATTTAATAAACAGTTAATATTGATTAATTTTATCGATTGAGTTTTTTATTAATAATTTTTGCAGTAGATAATTAATACTAAGCAAAATGATCTAGATTCTTTCACATTAAAATGTTAGGTAACCATTTACCAACACAACCATACCTTTTGGGTAAACCGCTTTTACTTAAACAAACGAGCCCTACCACAATTAATTTAATTACCTCATCATCTGAAATTAAATTTAAAGCCCTTGCGCACTGAGATATCAAGTTGAACATCGAATAAATGCGGCCATTTCTCATTTTAACCGAAGCAAAACTTAATAACCCTACTGGAAACGTAATAATTACGAACGCTCAGTACGAGATTCGGGAGAGAAATAAATGAGCACCATTAAGAGACTCGCGTTTAGATATTTCATTCCCCTTGAAGAAGACGTTACGGGGGAAAGTGTGGCACCGCTGCGAATCTTTCTCACGCATTCGGTCAAAGACTAGTCCCCTTTAGCACTGATACAATCTGACCTTGTTATTACGCTCTCTATGAGGCAACGAGCTATGTTATTACAATGATAATATCGTGTTTTAATTTTCATACCTTTTCGATTTTATTACGAATAAGCGGATTTGTTTATGTTCGTGTTTTCAGATAATTGTGTGTAAAATACGCTAGCTCAGTAACTCCCTGCCTCGGCTGGAAATCAAACCTGGGATCCTCCACACGGCACGCAGGGCACTACCAACGGATGCCCCGTGGGTGGAATATGAAATAAAATTGTGGAACGATGAGCGATAACTAACTAATCAGACGTCTAGTTTGAAGTAGTAACTTTTATATTCATCTCAAACTTATAATTGTTTGGGTACTTTAGTACGGTTTAATAGTAGAATCTAGTATAATATGCTTATATTATTTTCTTAAGCAACGTGCAAGCAAAACGTTCACTATCAACGAATGTATCTTCTTTGAGTTAGAGCACCTGACAAATTACAGTCGCTCAGAGGAAATCCGCACGTTTGTTTTTGTTGAATTGTGGATGTGTTTTTGTTGGACGAGACTAATGTGCTATGTAATTGCCCATGAGTTACACTACCCTTGCACAAAACCACTGAGAGGTGTTTAGCACCTTGCCACATTTCATCTATGTGCTTGCCTGTGTCTTACTTATTATTTCATTTATTTTATTTACAAAGTTAAACCGAATTACATCCTGCAATTGGAATACAGACTTTAGCCTTAAGCTTCTCCCATCCTAAGAGACACCAGTGGATTTTTATTGTGATGATAAAATAACTACAGGGATTTCTTATTTTTTTTAAATCTTATAAACTTGCAAGCGAGCTTTTCACGAGCAGGATTTGCAGACAGGACGTCACGTTTCATTCACATATCAAACTAAGTTCGTATGTGGCGTCGGAAAAAGGAAGTGCGTGAAAATCCCCGCCAAACTAAATTATTCAAAACAGATCGCGCGTGTTTACGACGCCTGTTTGCTGTAGACACGAGCGTAGAACGGAATTCATGATACACAAAATATTATTGGCAACCAAAATCATGGTGTATTGTTGTTTTTTAGGTTTGTGGTTTAAATTAGAGTTTGTCTATTTTTGTATGTATTTTTATACTTTTTTTTTACGGCATTATAATTAAATTTCTGTTCAATCGAATGATGAGCAACAGTAAGTAGGTATGGGTAACTGGTTCACTGAAGGATAAAAATAATTTAAACTCATGTGATAATACGCACTCAATAAGGTCTATTTTAAATTAAAGCTAGTAAGTAGGTAATTGTTTTCAAGTAATAGAGAGTAAAAAGCATATCCATAAAAATAATAAATACACTGCATGCTTGACTATTTCAGTGCCCATAAACATTAGTGAGGTTGGTCCCAGTTAAATCTGAATAATCGGAACACCAGGCGACAAACCCCGATATGAACGGCAACAAAAGGGCTGTAACATTTTATTGTGCCATCGAGCCGGCAACCTCGAGATAGCACTCCCGCCAACAATTAAAGGGAGAAGATAAAACCCACGGATTTCGACGACTATGCCTACTCAAATACGACGACGCGACGTAAGAAACTTAAGCGTATACCTGTTTATTAAAAAAAAGACAATTTTGACTATTTCATTGCATTTAATTTATTTTCGTTTCCTTCCATGTCATGTAATTCAGTCAACAATAATAGTGGTATTAATTGGGAGTAATAGTATACATAGCATTGACCATCCATCAGCCTTTAAAAGTCTACTGCTGGACATAGGCCTCCCCTAATCAGCTCCACTCCGCGTGTTCCTTTGCCCTCTAAATCCAGCCGTTTACTGCTGTCTTCTTTAGGTCATCAGTACATCTGGTCCTGACCTGTGCTCCTTTTACCAAGTCGTGGTCTCCATTCGACAACCTTTCTTCTACTTTCGACCTGAGAAAATGGTGGCTCGCTTAGTATAACAGTTCAAATATTTTTTTTATAAAATAGGGCCGAAAGCAAAATAACTTTAATGTTTGAAAATCTTTAATTTTCACAGCGGAATATTAAAAACGTGTTGCCTACTATGAACCGAGGATTGTCATTTCTAGTTTAGTTTCTGCATAAACACGACGAAATCTTGCGCATTATTGAAAACGTTTTGGTGAACGTGTTTTTAAAAGTTTTGTGGCACGGCATAATTATATATCGCGCGTCGGTTCCCGTTGCTCGCTACTGTGATTTTCCTCATAATAGCCCTTACTTTTGCAACACTGCTTGAATTACCTGACTGTAAAAAATCTTTCGAACGAACCGTAATTACCTTGCACGTATGGCTTCTCAGATTGTTTTGTTTGCCAAGAAATCGTAAGTAAGTACCTACCTACCGGCCTTCCAGTTATTATAAAACGCTGTTCTAATACATTGGAGTGGAATTTCCCAGAAAAGTCTGCACACCGTTTAACACACCGTATATAGTAAATATAACAGTGTAAACTGGAATATTTAAATATTAATGATTATAAAAAAAAAAAAAAAATTTTTGGATTTATTATCCACCAATATCAAGGCTGACATTATGAGTTAATGAATGATACAACTTGAATTATTTACTATTGGTTTACAAAAACGATGCTAAATAGAACAAATATTTAAGTTCACAATAACTTACCATATACGGGCATAAACTAGTTTTGTCTCTGGTTTGTTGACTTATATCATGCCACATACCAATGCCACATTCGCAACATATTATGAGCATCATTTTTGCCACAAAAATTTATTACCGCTTCGTACCTAGGTGTGCATTTTTGCTATGATAAACGAAGCGGCGCAAGAAAGCAACCTCGCAACAGAGAAAACCCTTTTATACAACTACTTGCATAAACTTTTGGACACTCGCAACGTTATGTTGATAGTTTTTATGTGATTTTTATTTTATTCATTTATGGAAGCGATGGAATTGCTTATCTTATTTCAATTTATCAGCCTATTTGTAAAGTGTAGGTACAACAACTGAAAGGCTTTCAACAATTTTAAACATGAGCAATTTTATGAAATTACGCCTTTGTCATCATAAATAGCTGGCGAAACCCAACGCGCTCATTGGTAATCGGCGGTAAAGAGGCGAATTAAATCAATTACTTACAATAAATTCTATACGAGGGCAATTTACATGAGCGAGGGCTAATAACGCAAATTTTCGCCACGCATTGTCCGTAGATAATAAAATTTTATCAAACGTTGTCTGGCACCAATTTCCCCTTTGATTGTGCTCGCAAATGAGTTGTCCGGGCTAATACGCGATGCTATGTACTCAATGTATTGGACATCCATATCTTTACTAATATTATAAATGTGAAGGTAAGTTTGTTGGTTTGCCCTTCTATAACGTAGCAACAGGGATTTTTTGCGCAGAGCTAGTTTATGGGCGAGAGAGTGACATATGCTATAGTATATATATGGTATAGATGAGGGAAATTTGTCTTTGTCTTTTCTGTTTGGAACTCAAACACATCTTTTGAGTCCTAAACTCACTGTATCTGGTACATCACTGCATCTGAAATGTTAAATGAAAATGAAGCGTACAAAATATAAGAATGAAGAATGTATGTACTTATCCGAATAATATTTTTTACACATTCTTACTAGAACATAATTTTCACGTTATTTAATGCGATCAAAGAAGAAAATTGGAAAGTTGCGTGGCCATTGCTGTCCATGGCTACCTGCATCCAACCACGAACATGACTGTAGGAGCAGTCACTACATACTTTTGACCGATAAAACAATTATTCCACGGCAGAATTGGGGATGGCAGTGGTACCGCCCTGTGCAAAAAGTGTGCTGGTTCCACCCTTAGGGTACAGAGGATAACCGTTTGTTTGTTCCTAAAAACAGTTTGCGATAATGAGTTAAATTTAAGTAAGGTAGGTATCTAAGGTAAGTAGAGCAACCTCTACAATCCCTCAAAATTTCATCAAAATTTGTTCAGTGGTTTCGGAGGCTGTTTGTGACAAAAATACCCAGTCAGACAGAACAAAATTTTCTCCAATTTTATATATTGGTAAGATTGTTAGTAAATAATTGGTAAATGTGTCAAGTAAAATTCTTCGTCAGTAACTCCGTTGTGATCAGTCATTGAATGGATGTGTAACAAATTAACAGGAATTCGAGCGCAAAATCCTTTAAGCTCTTGTTTTCCTACAGGTTTTCCTAATGGGTGATTTCCACGTTGGCAATTTTCTACGGCCCCCGTACACCCCTGTGAAGTGACACGAATTTCCAACAGAATAACTTCATTGAGTTGAGGACAAATGAGGGGATCTATTTTAGGGCCTACTGTGTAATAATTTGAAGTAAAAGGGATAATTAAAAGATTGTTTATTTATTTCAATATTAATCCTGGTTTTATTGTACAACTGAACCCTGTCGCCATGTGATAAGACATCTGTATTACAAAGTAGTGGGAGATTTGGATTATCACCCAAATGAACTTCTAATAAATCTAAACAAATTTTGTTAGGGATAGAAAACATTCGCTCAAAAGTACTTACAAAGTAAGTCTTAACTGTTTTATAAAATTACGTTTCATTACGTTACGTTATAAGGAATGCCATTATGTATACCTTGTCTTTGTTTAAGTATTTCTTTTAGAAGTAAAGTTCTGAAGTGTATATTCTTTGTACATCAAATTAGGTATGGTTAAAAATATGTTCCGCTAATAAATATTATTCGTGTGAGGAATACGTAGCTCTGCTGCGCTACATGCAGCCTTCTATAGTAACGAGTAACGAGACTCAGTGCTCGGAGTGAAAAGCTTAATGAAAAAATTCTACCAAAAATTTATTAGCATTCCCCACTAGTAGGTGGCCGAGCCGGTGACTTTGATATTTTCGGGAGTATTAATTAAAAAATTATAAAGCTTCCTCTCCCCAGGCCTATTGTTCGGCCCACAAAGCGTTTATATCGTGGAAAAAGATAAATATGCGAGGCGCAGGTAATTGTGCCCTTTATTGACTTGTTTGATTTGATTTTTCAAAGGCTTTTGTTGTATCTCTGCAATTAAGTACGTACATTTATTATAGGACGTCACTTTGGTTACTATGTGTGTACTGTGGTGCTTCAACATAGCGAGAACATTGCTTTATGTGTATTTTTGTGTCCCAAACACAAACTTAACTGCGAAAAACGAGCCAAGACCCAGAACCCCTTCTACAAAATTCTGCCTATTAAAGTTGTGATATCTACACTGCGGCCAAATTTTCTCCTTATTAAGTCCATCTAACTACTACTATGTAAGTTCTATCCATATTTAACGATTCTACCTATACGGTAAGTACCTTATAATTTTGATATTGTTATTTGAATGAGCCAGTCAGTCAGTGAATAACAAAATTGTAAACTTTGAAGTGCTCCAGATTTAACATTTCTTAATATTAAGAGCTCAATTTTTTACAGTGCTTTGAACTACATAAGTTTAATCTATGCTTTAAATTTCAAAAGCCTATCTTAAGTGGAAGCAAAGATATGAAGGTGTGAATAACCAAGTGAATCGGTTCGTGTAAAGAAAGACACTGGTATGCGTGCTGGGACTTGGCCTGTCGCACTCCCATACGCTTAGATATAACTTTTCAAAAAATCTGACTTGACTGACTTATGATGGATTTGTTTGATTAGAGTTGTGTATGATTCCCTCATTACGTTTGAACTTAGTATTAAAAAATGTTGAATTATATGCGAAATCCTTTACACAAATAGAATGTTGATTCTGTTGTACATTAGCGTAAAAAAGGTATTTTATCGCCTGGCGGGCCCTTGGCACAGTCCCTGAGCGAGGTAAATAAAGCGAGCGTTGAAGCGAGAGCTAGGCGTTGATTCCGCGGCATCGTATCCCTTAGGATAAAAGGTAATTATGATTGAGCACAAAATGGGTAAAAATAAGGCGAGTATTGTTTCAGACATAATTACGGTTTGTGGTCCCAGCGGGCGGCACTGGAACTGCAAGTCACACGCCTTACAGATTTACAATTTCAACGAACTTTTGTTAAACTTTATAAAAACGAGGAAAATCAGCGAATATATAATTTTTGATCTAAAACTTCTTTATCTGCGTTAGGTTTAAAACTGGTGAGGCGCGTTACGGAAGTGGTGGTGACGGAAGTACTCGTAGCGTCACCAATGATCATGAGTATGGTCAAATAAAGATCTTGTGTTCTATTTTACTCAAGCACAAGAGCGGTGTCACCTTTTTCAAGTATTTACCAACTCTTGATCGCTTTATCGCCGTCAAGATATCCGTTTACGCCTTAATGCTTCAGCAGATTAATTTAAAACATAATTTCTCGATGCAGCGCCAAAATAATATTAACATCTCAAGTTTCCCCACGTACCATAATGATATGCGCAAGGAGCGATTATGAATATTAATATGGCGGCGACACTCAGGTTGACGGTTCAACGTTAATTCGAATAGACAAACCTACCGAGAGTTCATATTACGAACATAGTTCAGTTATTCCAGGCGTAGGACGTAGGTTTCGGTTAATTATTCTTAGTTAAACTAAATATCGTGGAGTAGATATGCGTCTGGCTGATTTTATATCATTAGCTCTACTTACCTGTAACATGATTTCTGTTTTATGTTATTACACCTGCTGCCGAATTGCGTAACGCATAGCGATTCGTTGGGTATCGTTTTCATCTGATCTTTTGTGCAAATTTGAACTTTAAAGACATCGGTCGGCGTCGTTAAATTTCCCATTTGCAAGATAAATCAGATTAAAGCGATATAAATATCATCGCTTTGCGTTACGCAATTAACCTGCTGTACCAATGAGTAACATATACCACCTATACTTTCGTTGATATCCGTAAATTTTGGGGTGTATAAAAGTAATCTGTCAATTAAGAATAACAATAATGTAACCATTCAGCGGCGCAGCCCACAGCTGGGAAAGAGTTCCAGTTTGTAGCATGCCTATCTTACCTAGTTGCTCCTGTGCGACTTAGTGGCAAAATTGTAGGTCTACAACAACAGACAATATCTACAGATAACGGTGTAACAACAGGAACAATATGATCAAGTCTTTGACGGAAGCTATCAGACTGCTGCTAACTAATAACTAATTTGATGTGTTGCGTTTTTCCGGCCTTAGTTTAGAAAATCACTATTTAAAATGGATTTAAGAAGATTTGTGTAAAGTTTTGTTCGGCACCAAATTAGTTCGAAGTTAAATCCGGTCGCTTCGATCCTCATTGCTCCAAGATAAAGCCATAATTAAAGGCCTTCTCGATCGATTAAGTTAAGCCGAGTTTAAATAGACGCTAACTCCGGGAGAAAGGTTTACCCCGGCGTGAAATGGCATTAGGTTTTCGCGCGTTTTATGCGCCTTCAGACGAGAGACGAGTCGCTAAGAAAAGGGGATTTAATGGGAGATTGACTTAATTAGGGCCATCGTAAATTAGCGCAAGTATTTATGAGTGATACGGCTCCAGAGGATTTATCTTGCACTTTGATAATTCGTTATATTTTTAATACATTTTTATAAGTCTATTTGTAAGGCCAACCAAACGATTGTTAAAATATCTTACACGCTCGTTTAGTAGATATTTTTGCTTTAACCATTTCATCAGCTTCAAAAGTATTTAAATTATTATACGGATAGGTACTTACTACTGACTTAGTGAAAGTAGTGATTATGTTCGATAAGCGTTTCAATTAAAAATCGAGTGATAAACAAAGGAAAGTGGAAAAATAAATCACGGAAAACACAATCATTGTTAAGATCTCACCAACTGCATTTATAATGTTAAGTACACTGCCAGGTTTCAAATGCGTTGCATGCTTGGGGGCAGTTAGAACAAGCGTGGTAATTAAATCAGGCATTCTTCCTCCGTTCCGGATTAATATTTTAGTTGTGGCTAGGACAAGGCGATTCCTACTGAGTGTACACAATTTCATTGACGTATTTATTTCTTATCGATAGAAATCTTGACTTCCTTCTTTTTGATTTTCAAAAGGAAAAAGTATGCAAACACAGAAGTTAAATATTTTATATCTGGCTTATATTTCATTTATATTTTTTCATAGTTATCGCAAATCGTAGTGGTAATGGACAACGTTAAAAAGACTGATAAGAATATCGGAAGAAGAGAGCGAGAAACCACTGTATTCAGAGAGTGTGGTGGAAGTAGCGGCAATTAGTGGTGGCCTAATTTGAGCAGTGGAGCATTAAAGGTTGGATGAATGGATATCATTAATATACATATTGGATAGCATATTGGTTTTGTAAACTTAAACTCATGAACAACAAATACATAAAGATATGGTCATAATAAGCTACAAATGACTTATGAGAGCTTTATCTTGAGTATTTTTCACAAACATTCACTGTTGTAGGTAAATTAATATGAATAAACTAAAAGGTTTTATGACATCGATAAAAGAGTAACAAGAATCCCATCACTAAATGCTTCCTTGCGTGACGCCTGTTTCCTTACAATGTTATGAATTGGCGTCGACGTAAATGTTGTACGAAATGTCAGTTTGACCTTATGCTAAAGTGTTGGAGCCCTACATAATTCGACAGGCTTCGTCTTTGATCTTTGAAAGGTGCCCTTTCGAATGATTACTGCTAAATTAGCGGGTAAATATGTTTCTATTTGTTTGGCATAGTTAATGTAGAATAATTGAATCTTAGTTCGTAAACGCAAAATGTTTACGAAGGAGAATTCGAGAGAGGTTAAGATCACGGCAGATCCCTCGACCTACCTATTTTTAAAAGATCCATGATTATTTGGACACATTATGATCGACCATCTATCATAATCTAGCTTTCTTTGCAATGAAATGCTTTAGTGGTGGTAGTTTGGTTTATGCAAGAATTTGGAACGTGAAATGTTTTAAATTTTAACTGCTGAGCTTTTTTCGGCATTTTATTTAGATCCGATAAAGCCAAGACAGGTATACTGCCCCAACTTAACGTTTCAGACTCGACGACGCGACGACACACGGGACGTCTACGGCGTATTCAAATTACGAATACGCATACCAGGATTTGAATTAATTTACAATGTCTGCATGTCATTTGGTTGACTCTACCTATAAATGTAGAGAAGATGATATTCAAGCTCAGAAAGGCTCAGACACCTGAGTATTTGTGGCGATACCTATGAGTTTGAGCACTGAGCCACGCGATTAATCAAACCGCATCATCAAATGCAGCTCCTGCACTCATATTTTCCTACTAGATTGTGCCCGCGACTTCGCGTGAAATTTCGATGTACTTACAGAAAACATTAAACGGTGAAGATTATTTACAATAAAAAGAAAGTTCACTGAGTCTAATTAAGGATATATATTAATGTTGGCTGAGTGAAATAAATTGTACCCATGGAGCACAGACGCTGAGGGTTGTAACTAAAAAACCGTTTTAGATATTGAGATAAAACATGCGGTAAGTTAATGTACCCACTCTAATCCCTGAAAATTTGGTTTCGGAGCCTATTCGCGACAAACACACGCAGACAGACAGACATATATACAAGCAGACGCGAAATCTAAAATCGATTGATTATATTTAGGTGTCATATAAATAGCATATTCCATTTAATTATTCATCGTAATCTCAATAGCGCAGACATACCCAAGAGTAGCAACGTATCTTGATAGATACGAAGTGATCCAAGAGTCCTTATACTTACTGGCGTATCTGATACTAACAGTCTTATCCCTATAGAACTATGTAAATATATTTTGGATACAAATAAATAATTATTTAGTTATAATAACTTTGATACCAGTTGTTATGCTTCCAATGTTCGCTGATGGATCCACGTTGCAGCATATAATATGTAATTCAACTGGTTTACGTAGCGAAATTTCAAAACTAGAGCGTGCGTGTACCTTTCACTTGAACGTGTCGAGATACGAGCTAAATCCGTATTTTACTCAGTGAATCATACCTTCGATAGCTCAGTTGGTAGAGCGGTGGACTGTAGAGGGCAAGCTATTGGCATCCATAGGTCACTGGTTCAAATCCGGTTCGAAGGAAACTTTTTTACCCTGGTCCACTTTTTTAATTTTTGGTAATGCGTAACATTACGCGCTGCCGTATTATTGCGTGTCTAATATACCTTCGATAGCTCAGTTGGTAGAGCGGTGGACTGTAGAGGACAAGCTATTGGCATCCATAGGTCGCTGGTTCAAATCCGGCTCGAAGGATTTTTTATACCTTATTCCACCTTGTAATTTTTTTGGTAATGATAAACTTTTACGTATCACGTTTGTCTTAAATACGTTCAGCAGCTCATTTGGCAGAGCGATGGGTAGTCTTTATTGTTATTATTGTCATGTTTTACGTCACTTTACGAGTATTCGAGTCATAGAGTTTCCAATAACCTTTTGATATCTTAGTTGGTAATACATTGGATTTTAGGGACTTCTTAGAATCCTTAAATTATGATCTGGGCTTAAGGACGTACTGAGGCACGCTGTACGCTAAGGGCACGTTAAGCTATCCAGGTCGCTGATGTTGTTAAATGACTGACGCCAAACCTTGTATTTCGAGCAATTAACTTAATTCAACGGTGAATGTAAAGATCTTAGGAAAACCTGCATGCCTAAAAGTTCTCCGTAATGTTCTCAAATGTGTGTGTAGTATTCCACCAATCCACAGTTGGCCAGAATGGTGAAACTTGGCCTACAGCCTTCTCAATTTGAGAGGAGACTCGTGTTCAGTTGGGCCGCCGGTGATGGGTTGAGACGATGATGAACCCTTATCAGCGATATTAGGCTGGCCTTGAAACTTTTGACCCTCAGGTTGGCCGCTCTTCCACTAACCGCACTGGACCAGCACGGTGAGCAAAGACCCATGCCATGCAATGGGCCTCAAATGAATTCTTGACATGGTTTACCTTATCTTTCACGTTTTTTCAGAATGTTGTGGTTAAAGACACGTATCATTTAGATAACGCACATTGATTTATTTTAAAATATTTTGACCTAATGACTTCCAGCTGATTGCCGAAATACATTTTATTGACTTGCACTAATTTTTTGTACATTGTTATATCACCTTCGATAGCTCAGTTGGTAGAGCGGTGGACTGTAGATGGTTTAAAACTGATATCCATAGGTCGCTGGTTCAAATCCGGCTCGAAGGATTCAATTTTTTTTACTTTATACCATTATTACCGAATTCTATGGCGCCAGTCCTTATAATACATCCAAACAATGGTGTTGCATAGGTGCACATAGCGAAAAAAAAAACGGTAAAGCATTCCCAAGGGGGTTTACTGCCAGGCAGTAGTATATTTAAGAAAATATACGTAAATCGAGCATTCCTCGCCGAAGCGGGTCCGGCTTGCATATGACAGTTTACTTTATTTTTGTTTGACTGACGTGTTTTGTATAAAAGTTAAAAGTTATCCTTCGAGCCGGATTTGAACCAGTGACCTATGGATGTCCATTGTTTACCATCTACAGTCCACCGCTCTACCAACTGAGCTATCGAAGGGTTAACACATTTGATGAAAATTTAATACTGATTCCTTAATATAATTCCGAAATAGTGGAAGTATTGAGCGTGGCGTGAAGTAAACATTCACTTCTATATTTGAATATAATTTTATTTAGGTTACATTAACAATCACGTTTTTAATGATAACGTCATTGAGGTAACATTTTATATGAGGAAATTAATAACACGCATTTTACTTACTTTTGTCTGTTACGCCTTAAAATGCGCGATATAATGGTAGCAGTGGAAATATTAGTTATCACAGCAACATCTTTAAACTCGTTAAAATATCAAGTCAAATCTCACTACCTTTTAACCTTTACTTAACTTAATATTCTTGTATTTTTTTCCTTTTAATACATCATTTTCCTAAAATATAAAAGTAGGTAGAGGCAAACCGTATACTTTGTTTTTATTTAAAGCGGAAAAGATTATATTATTTTAATGCGTACAGATTTAACTCCCTTGCACGATAACACCCGAGTGCATTGTTCTGAATCCGAGTATATTCTTACATTAACATATTAATTGGACATCGTAGTCTACCGACGCTGTAAGCCGCTTTACACCGGACGACACTCATACGAGAATAGTTGGAAGATAAGGGTCTTGTCTGACCCATATGGGTGAGAGATGTATACTTAGTTAAAAAATCACTGAAACTACTACGTTTCTGATTTGTCACATCTATTTTTATAAATTAACTGCTTAGTCACAACCCATCAAGGGAATCGCTTAGCACTTATTTTACTGTTAAATAAAGTTGGAGTGTGTTATATTGAAACTAAGGACAATATGCTACTTATATGACACCTAAACGGTTTATAATGAAGCGGTTTCAGGATTTTAGTCTGTCTGTCTGCTTTTTTGTTGTTGTGAATAGCCTCCGAAACCGCTGAATGGATTATGATGAAATTTTTGGGGATTGTTGATGGTACACTAACTTACTGCACTGTTTTATCTCAATATCTCAAACGATTTTTAGTTATAGCCCTTAGCGTCTGTACCCCAAGTGTCCCATGTATTTCACATTGCCAACATCAGTGAATTTTCTTTGTAATGCAAATCATCTTCTCAATTTATATCTTTTCGCAGACGAAGTTACGAGCCGCACTCCCTAGGTTATTACTATAATCTCGATTTCGTTAGTAGACCAGAGAAAGCTACTTAAATATAATTAGGACTTAAATTAAAATCTGCGCGTAATTCTTTATAGCTTAGCGGTTACTAGCGCGTTGTAAAACAAGTTCGTAGGGCTACACGGATCAAGGCGAGATATATGCATTTCTAATGCACTTGGAATTCTCCAGAATCTACGATTGGTTAGCTAATTGTATGTTTGCGTAAATTATTCATAACACTTCCTTTCATTTAATCCCATTCCCTATCTCTGTTGATAAATGCTAAAATACCCTAAAACTAAATTTTTAAACTTGCTGGATATACCTTTCTGTAATTTTCCCGCATTTATACGTGCGATGACACAGCTGGGATGAGTTACAAGGTCAACTTTAAACATTTTTCAAAACAAACATCTATGTCAGTACAATTATTTACGACATTTAGTTTTATACAAAAATTCATTAAGTTTAATCAGTTATTATTGTTCCGTTTGTGTAATGTTTGATTTTAGTTCTTCAAAATAGCGAGACAATCAGTCTTGATGAGTGAGTAAACTACGTATATTATTGACCTACTCAGTTAATGCCTTCGTATTGCTTTCATTTTATTGTGTTGTTTTTTGTTTTGTAATGTTAAGTTTTGTTGTCTTATTTATATTAGGTATGTAATTACTATTTATATCAGCAGCCAATAGCTGCATTGCTTCGTCGTAGATGCAATATTGCAAGTACCTAATAGTTGCTAAGACTATAAAGTGCAGATTCTGAATTGAGTGCTTATCAAAATATAGTTAGTTCCCTTGTTCCTGAATAATAGTGATAGTAAAGTTTACCGCAGCCCTTAGTTAAACGGCACCTACATGTCTCTATTGTGTCGGTAGACAGAGCCACCACGAGGTACGCGACAGTTGCGAACAATAATAGCAGTGGGAACGAAACTATTTAGCGAAGTTTGCTCCGTCAATAGACGCCACCTTCACGGGAAGACATAATTCATTTAAGAGTTAGTTCCACAAAGTCTGTGTTTGAAAATCCCAGTAGTGTTCGCGTCTTGGTGTTTGAACGTGCTCATTTGAAGGCTGTTTCACTTTATTAAGATTTAAGATTTGTTACAGGATTAATATTACTATTGATACTTTTAGAGAAGTAGTATAAGTATAATTATTACAAGAATGGCTCCGCCAATTAGAGCAACGTGATGGACTACGCTCCAGGCTTTCCCAGTTCAGGAGCGTCAAAGCAGGAGAGACCCGTGCCTTTAATTTTAATACCTAAATAACAAAAAACATAAACAGGTGCATTAAGTACGCGACAGTTGCGAATATCTGGAATATTGTATATATTCTGGGAATATTTATAAACACAGCTTTTGGAATAGGGCTCATGCGCAAATATCAATGACTTTAATAGAAATGTATTGCGAGCTGTTGTATTTATCACAAAGGTTACGCAACAAACCCATACAGTCGAGGCAGGGACACTTCAGTAAACCCACCCTGACGTTCACTTAATTACATAGATTACAAGTTGACATTTTCGTTCGCTGCGATTTAAACTTGACTGGTGGGATTACACATATCCATTGCAGGGAATTAGACTTCATCGAGTAGCAGTAAGCACCTGCTCGCCGTAGATAAATGTTGAAGCTTTGATTAGGCAGTCGTTTATAATTATATTTACCTTTTATTTTATTGGTTTAAATTATTGCAAATATACAAAGAACACACTTAATGACTCATGTCATTTTCTACCAGTCAGCCCTAAGTGATGTCGAGAATGCTTGGTCAGTGCAAATATTATTATTAAATAATAATGCTTTGTAAGCGTACACACATTAGTTTGACATTTCTTTTTTGGGCAGGGTGGTTGGTTATATGTTTGTGTGTGTCTCCCAGAAATAAGATGCACTGGTAAGCGACTGTGAAATTGATTATTTTGGTAATTATGAACCTTAACTCGCAATTTTATATTTAATTGCTTAACTTGTAGCTTCCATCGGTCGTACTACGAGTAATCATAGTCAAGTTAATCCAGCTGGTTGAAGAATTAATCTAGAAGAATGCGTGTTTAATCGTTTTTTACCGGTCTTTTAGAAGAAATAGTTAGAAGTCAGGATGATAAGCAGAGGGGCACCTGAGCTCCCATTAATGCAATGGACAATGAACTTTCAGAGCAGAAGAATGTTCGAAACGACGGTACCTATTCTAAACTTTCCCGAATATGGATATTTTAATATGTTTAACAGAATAAATCCTCATGAATAAAGATTCTATAAACAACATTATTAATTTTCCGTCACCTCATTACTTTATCGGGGGTTGTTAGCAATGTAGGTAAAAGTATTTTGTTCCTGACAAAGGACTGTCACGGACATATATTAATCAAAGTCATGGCAGACAACGCACAAGAACATGTCGTTGCTTTTTAATTATAACGTACTAATCATTTTTCATTCTTAATTGCCATTTACACACGCCGTGCTTGTTAACAATTCTTTAGGGGCATGTCACGCTCATTTCTGAAACGTAGACTATTGTTGTTTTTATGGTTAAATTGCATACCATTGTATCGTAGTTTCGGAACAGCAATAAAAGCGGAATTTCAGTTGTTCGCGGCGCTGTTCCATACATGAATATTCGGTGTTTGGCATTCGTAAAGCGGCGGCGTCTAAACACCGGGAGTGCAGTAAAACTAAGTACATGACAATCCGCGGAACAATAAAACTGGATGAGGTTCGGTGTAAAGTTGCTGGGATTTCGGTAGAGGAGTGACGTCACTTCGTTTTCATCTCACGAGCCTAAGCCCCGCTTAGACAGTGTCGGCGCGTCGGGAGTACAGAGAACGTTTGGTTAGTGTTGCCACGTTTTACTGTCGATACTTTAATTGCTATTATTTATTTATTTACTGGATTTCGCCCGCAGTTCTTCCTACGTGAAGGTCGTTTGTATTTTAAAGATAGCATAATTATTTCCTATTGCAGAATTCTAGCTGTATTTACAATAATTAAATGAGAATTCCTTCAGTAGTTTTTGCGTGATTCAGTAATAAATATTCCAAAATTTTCACCCAGCCTCATAAACTTTTACATTTATAATATTAGTGTGAAGTAGGAAGAACACGTTAAGTATATTTGCTCAGTCTATTATCAGTATTTTAGTATCCGTACTATTTATTTAGTAAAACAACAGTTATATTTTATCACACGTTAACTCCGGATAATCTTTATAGTTTGTTTTGTTGTGATACACTCCAGGTGACAAGTATATTTATGCTGTCTATTGTGCTACTGTCCGTCTTCAACATCGGAATATTAACAAATGAAGTCAATCGTACAACTCGTACTAAAAGTTATACTTTCTTTTACCCAAGTAAATAAGGATGTACCCCAGTTGTTGAAAGATAATATCGATAAGTTACGCTGAGTCTGGTACCGTCATACGAGGGGTGGCTTACTAGAACAACGCCACCTGACACCATTATGCTATTATAATATTTTGCTACTTTCCCTGCTGATGTCTTCTTGACGACGCAGTGAATACTAAATTCGAGTGAGCTTCACCTAAGGCGCAGGTTTGATTTCCACTCCCAAGTTTATTGACGATTGTATATCGTATTGTATATCGTATATTTGATATCGGTTTTGAAATGGTATTGTAAATTTTGTTGGGATTGTAAATTATGTGTATTATTGTGGGTTTGTATCTGTCTATAAAGTTTGAGAGTTTTACACATATTTTTTTTGAAGCCTGCTACATGTTGGAACTTAAAGATATTCTAAATATGTAGGTAATTAACCTCAAAAAACATACTTACAACTTACACATATATATTATGGAGATGACGTTGATGAGATACACAAGCATGCAAGCACACAATCCACGATGTTCAGCAGTTAGTCTGCCTTAAGCCAGTGAGTTGGGTTACCGAGCACTCTTACCTAACCAATCTTAAAAAGATTGGTTAGGTAGATAGGTAGGTGGTAGAGCCTGTTTACGGTTCGCCCGGGGCGGTACCACCACCACACCCATTTCTGCCGTGAAATAATTGATGTTCAACGATTGTGTTTCGGTCGGAAAGGTGTGGATGCCGTCTACACTCATACAAGAGTCACCTTAGTACTCAAGGGTAGCAACGCATCTGTGACCAGCTTGGAACAGGACTATTACTAACCGCTACTAACCGGACTAATACTAACACCGAGTAACAGTCCTTTCTCCCATAGTCCTTATACTAACGAATACTGACCAACTTACATTCCTATTAACATCTCATACTAACTGGACTAACATCCCCATTTCCTTTTAAGGTTCTATTCGAGGTTTGTCACAGATGTCATGGGTGGCAGCGGATGGGTGGAGTGCATGCTCGTATGCTATCTATCTTATACACATAAAAAAAAGCCGACCCTCAAATTCCGATACTATAAATAAAATCAAAGTTTCGGTGTAAATAGCGTTTATTTCGCTCAGCGTGTTTCACAATTCGCATGAAATCCTGCCATTGATACTTCCGCGGGGCATTTATTTTTTATTGTGAGGGTTCGAATATAGTGGGTTTTGTTTAAAATTGCGTTTTTATATTTGGAACGCGATTCGGAGCCAACATGCCGGATGACAAATACGCGTTCCGCCCTCATGAATGACAATTGAAGAGATGTTTTTGTAAAGACGGGTCGATTTTTATTTTTATGGGAAAGAAATTGTGCTCATAAAATGGTGATGAAATGATGTCTGTCATTTCTCACTGTCGACGAGATGAGATTTTATGGGGCAATTGGGTGAGAGTGATAAAGGTATTTTTTGATGCGGACACGAATTTTTTTTAGGAATTATTATATTGTTTTGAATACGTGTTTAGCGCAGATAGAAAATCTACGAATGCTGAACTAGGAAGCAAGGGGAAGCATACACATTAAAATATGGAAAGATGTATACAGTATACACGAACTATAAAATATAATTATATTCCAGTCCTCTGAACCGAACCTTTGACGCTTATTTACTTATCATCACAACCCATCACCGGCCCAATACTGAGCACGGGTTTACTCTCAGAATGCGAAGGATTTAGGCCATAGCCTACCACGCTTGCCAACTGCGGGTTGTGGGACTCCACAGGTGTTTGAAAAGATTATGGAGAACTCTCAGGCACGCAGGTTTTCTCACGATGTTTTCTTTCACCGTTGAAGCATATTTATTTGCTCAAAACGCACGCAAATCCTAAAAGTCAGAGGTGCGTCTGGGATTTGAGCGCCAGGCTCACTTGTGAGGCCGAAGTCTTAACCTCTCAGCTACCACAGCATACGAATGTTTGCCACCAAAATGTAACCCAAATTTATTGATTTCGCACACTTCATCATATACGACATAGGCTTGAATTGAGTTACACATCTGTTAACGTCTTCTATGATTTCAAATTGAAATTACAACGAAATTCGCCTCCTTCTAATGTGTTTTTGCACCGGTCAAAATTGCAAAAAATTACTTTTTTGAGTTAAACCAGTAAGTATATCATTAAGCGTGCGATTTAAATTTTACATATTCATATATACATACGTACCTAGGTACTATATTTAAAGTAAATATAATTTTTGATTAGATCTGATTGGAGGCATGTGTAGTGTGAGCGCTGAAGGTGCACCGAGCCAGTGCACAATTCCGACGGCGCACCGCTATTTCAGGAATGCGCTCATATGGCGCTGGCTTTGCAGGGTTGCGCGAGCACAACACTGTTTCCCAGCAGTATTTTAATTATTTATTTATTACACTTTATTGTACACCAAAATAACTAATTACAGCCTAATTTTATTCAAATTTATTTATTTATATTTAATTTATTATTACCGTAATGAGTGATAAATAAAATTAGCATTTTAATATATCACAGGCTTAGTGATATACGGGCTTAGCTCAAAAAAGTAGATTTTTAGGAAATTACAAAAAACCATTCTGCAATTTTGTCCGGTGCAAAAACACATTAGAATGAAAAATGTTATGCTATGTCAACAAAGAAGGCGAATTACGTGGTTATTTCAATTTGAAATCAAAGATGACATTAACAGAAGCCAGTGAGTATGCGTAACTCAATTTGAGCCTATGTGTTATAAGTCTGTATATCATTAAGAGTGCGATATGTTGTATGTTTGAATAGAAGTGGAATAAAATATTAGGTAAGTACTTACTATAAGTACTACACGCACGCAAACCACGTGATAACAATAATTAATCAATTTAATAAAAACAATCTGTAACTGTCACTCTCTTAACCTCATTGTACGAGTTGTAGATACGACATTGGTGCGATAATGAGCAAACACGAATACCGAAGCCTTTGACGTCACATGATTGCTGCACACAGTTCCTATTATTATTTTAAACGTAACGCATCTTTGTTTTTTTAAGTTATTCTTACACGCCTACATCACCGGACCATGCCTTCCTGTGTTGTGGCTAGGGGACCAACACAGAAAACAACACAATTTAACGCCCAATACGCGACCACAAACATTTATCTGAGAAATAAATGTATGCCCCGGCCGGGAATCGAATCAGGGGCCCACAACTCATCGGTCAGGGTCAGCAACCAACGCGTCGCCGAATTGTCGTTGTGTGTAAATATGCGTTAATCTGGTAAAACAAATAATAATTTACTTTAATTGTTTTAAGCAGATGTACAAACATTTTGTTTGCGACTGTACATACCGTACTCCTAAGCCCAGCGGATACATTTGATTAACCTGACTAGACAGGCTTCATTGATTTACCGTTTGGCATCTACTTTAATCCTAAGCTAATAGGGATCTGGTTACTGGAATATCAGCGTTTCATTACACTGCAGGGACATTATGCGGATAGTCGATTGGCATGAGCTTATTCTGAGGTTAAATAATAAACGTTATGGACTACTAAAACACTATAACTAATTTTAATTTTAACAGTCTAGTCTAACAGGTCTAGCTCACACTAACAGTACTTACACCCACGGTCCTATGACCAGCGAACACTACCCAATTTATATTCTTCTTAACACCTAATACTAACAGGACTAACTATCAGTCCCTCGTACTAAATCACTCTAACAGTCCCAACACCCACAGTCCTAACATTCTAACCAATGACTAAAAATACTAACCAACTAATATTATTATTAACACAACTAACGAATATTCCCTCGTACAATCTTATTCGAAGTTTGTCACAGATGTTCATGGGCAGCAGTGGACGGTGGGATTGTATGTACGTTTGCTATCAACATCACATATAGTAAAAATACTAAGGAAGAGTTTTGATACGATTTAAAGCAGGGAAGACACCAATGGTCTACACCTTTTCGACCACAACACAATTGCTGAAAAACAATTATTTCACGACAGAAACGGGTGTGGCGATGGTATCAGGTTCTTCCACTTACCACCTACCTATTATTATCATTTGGCCCAGTTGCCGTTTCACATTTTTATTTTAAAAAATCGTTACTAACATTATACATGTAAAAGTTTTCTATAAGTTTGTCGTTCTTTCACGCCGCGACAGAGCGACGGATCGACGTGATGTTTTGTAAAGTTATAGTTTAGTGACATAGTCTTTTTATACTTTTTATCTCGGCGCGGAAAATGCATGGTTCCTGTGGGATATATAAGGGAATGCCACGTATTAAATAAATCAATAAGTGTACCTTATCGACCAACGTTAATACCGTAACGGATAGCGAGTGAGTTTTTCCCGAATCAGCTGTAAATCGATCAATCTGTTGTTGATCGGGTTCAGGGTAAAAATAGCCGATCGGACGATGCTGGACGTTAATCGCCCGTTAGAGGCGAATTATTCACCGGCACGCGTTGCACTGAACCCACCACCCTGAGTCACCCCGTGCATGCAACCCACAGTATAACCTATACGCCATACTGGACGTTACGGCAAAAGAGACTCTATATCCCATTTAAATAACACCTACGTTTTTCTCCTGTCGTTTCGGACGATACAACATTTCATATCTATCAAAAGATCGTTTACTAATCCAAGCCAATATATTCTCTATCCGATGTCCCGAAGCATAAATTAATACTCTTTTAAACTCCTTATTTACGACCGTTTGGAACTGTGCGCCTTCACACTATCGCACCACAATTCTAAATTCAATATTATGCGTTATGTTAATGCAATAAGACGCAATTTCCATTGCTAATTACGTTTGTGCAGCGCGTGTATTTGTTTAATGGATACAATATGGGATAGCATTTATTACGCCAATATCAACAGCCACAGTTGCATTCGACAATTAATTATTTGTAAACAACATGAGCGATTTACGTGACGTAATCGAAATTCGCGACATCGCGACGCGTGGTCATGAATAGGCCGCAGCTGCTTCCGCGTGGCTGCACCGCCACTCATGATTTGATTGACACAAATCGATATGCATTGCACAGTATATTGTTATAGAAGGAAAACATCGTGAGGAAACCTGCATGCCTGGGGGGTTCTCCATAATGTTTTATTATTTATTTATTGCATATATGTTCATGGTTAAAGTTGTTACATTTTGTCAGTTCGGTATATATGCCCGAATATATATGCCGATATTTGTAGCCCGATTGAGAATGGGTGTCTTCGATACAGATGGTCGCAGGTTCGAATCACGTCCGTGGTGTAAATTTTTTGTAAACTTTCTAGAATTCGAAAATTTTCTAGAATTTATCTAACACAATAAGTTAATAATAAATATTCTTAAGTAAAAAGAAAAATAAACCCAAGTTTACGTAAAATCAGTTCTAGAAAGACAACAAGATTTGAACCAGTAACTGAATTGTACGTAGGTACTATCGATCGTCTCTAAACGCAAAATGTCTTCTTCATAATTATAACTGTCACTTATTCACTGACTAACTGATAATCTCTAAATTGGGTAGTATCTAGATTATCACGAAATATCAGTAACTATAAACCTAACATAAGTATGTGACAAAGAAAACTAATATTATAAATGTGACGCTGCAACATAACGACGCGTTGTCGTGATTTTTGGCGACAAAATTTATTATGCGGCGGATAAATGAAATGAAATTATTAATTTCATCATAAGGTACAAGCGGCACACTCGACGAATTTCATAAAACAGTAGTATAATAAGTACTATCTAAGTAACATTAAATTACATTACCTTACTTTACAGAGAGTGACATTATCCCGGAAAATTGGTGGTTCCTGCGGGTTTTTCTCGGGAGGAGCCGCGGGCAAAGCCTCGTAGTGAATGAAGTGCGTGGGGCGGTGATCGGCGCGAGTGATGAAGCAGAAGGTTCCGCTCGACCGAGCGCGAAGATACCGCGATAGTGCGCGCCGCTACCTCTCTATAGCGCTAGTGCGTCGCTCCATTTGCCTGTCACTTATCATTTTCTAGGTGGTAGACACTGCATACGGTCGTAGAGGACACCGCCACACCGATTTGTGCTTTAAGATATTTATTCTCAAAAGAAATTACATTTCACTTAATGATAATTTAAGCGTTTATCAGACGACTCCGTGGCGCGTTGGTTAGTGACCCTGACTAACGAACCGTGGGTCTCGGGTTCGATCCCCGGCCGGGGCAAACATTTATTTGGCAGATAAATGTTTGTACTCGGGTCT